>SJYW01041957.1:151411-201148 GCA_006410735.1 Raphicerus campestris | reverse complement strand
GCTCTGTTATCCTTGGGATTCTCCAGGCAAGAACAATGAAGTGGGTTGCCATTTCCTTCTCCGATGCATGAAAGTGCAAAGTGAAAGTGAAGTCGCTCAGTCAGCCTACCAGGCTCCTCCATCCGTGGGATTTTCCAGGCAATAGTACTGGAGTGGGTTGCCATCACCTTCTCCAGGGTTCTTGCTACCTGCAATCAAAAGCTTACCTTTTCAAATCCAATGTTGTCTTTGTCTCCCTTCAAATTTCATTGATATTTTGGCTGTGTCCTGGAATCTAAGATCAAAATAATTTCCCCTGAGAAGGAAAGCACTGTCTCTTTATCTTCAAGTGTCAGGTAAAGCACGAGATAAAGACCTTAGTCTAAATCTCATTGCTCATGAAATAAACTGTTTATCTCTTCAAAAATTTTAGGATTTCCTCTTTATCCTTGATGTTAGGAATTTCCCCAAATTGTACCCAGCTGTATGTCTTACAAATTTTTCGGGTACTTGTTGGATTCTTTAAATCTCAAAATTTGTTCATCTCTAAGAAATATTTGTACATTATTTGGGTTTTTTGTTGTTGTTGTTGTTGTTCCTTATCTGCCTATTGACCCCAATCTCTTCTTCAAGGAATCTAATCAATT
The DNA here is from genome assembly GCA_006410735.1 of Raphicerus campestris. Lineage (NCBI taxonomy): Eukaryota > Metazoa > Chordata > Mammalia > Artiodactyla > Bovidae > Raphicerus > Raphicerus campestris. Next base: position 200,522 of record SJYW01041957.1, on the reverse strand, counting down.
TGTTTGGCTTATATACATATTTTGATGTCTTAAGTTTTCCCTCACTTCTAATTTCCTTGATTTTACCTTACAGACCAAAATTATTCCTTCCTTACCTACTTTAAGTCAATAATTTAAAACTTCAGATGAAACCTCTAGTTATAATAATCATACATATGCATAATTATATTTATAACACATAATTTTTAAACTTCTAGAAACTTTTGCTCTTTTTTCCTAGCAGCCTATTCTTGTTTTATTGATGCAGTATGCACTTGAATCTATCTAAAGATCATGACTGCAATTTATATTGGCCAGATGATTTTCTCAGGTACATATATTAAAAAAAAAATGTGTATTTTCCAGATAATAAGGCTTTTACTATAAAAATGTAGAGGTTCATACAACTATTAAAAGGTGGGGGAAAAGCTAAGTGAAGCAGCCATTAAAATTTTACCCTGGGTCCCCAAAATGTGTGATTCTTAGAAGATTCCCAGGATGCTGCTGCAATTCTCATATAACTTTGGAAGCTCCCATCAACTTTCACTCTGCCGTAGTGAGGTGGGTGGTTCTGCACAATAATCTGGGGAAATGTTCTGAGTTCAACATCTGTTCACATGTTCTGTTATAATTGCCACTTTAGAGGTAATGATCTCTCCTCTTCCATCTTCCTAATCTCTTAGCCATGTCTTTCATGAGCAGACACTACCCCAGAACCATCCAACAAAGAAGATTCTGGATGTGGTTCACGGCTCTATTGCAAATGTGGAGGCCATGAACAGAAATGTTGTTGATAATATACTGTCAAGCCCATGCTCAAACTACCACACAATTGCACTCATCTCACACGCTAGTAAAGTAATGCTCAAAATTCTCCAAGCCAGGCTTCAGCAATACATGAGCCGTGAACTTCCAGATGTTCAAGCTGGTTTTAGAAAAGGCAGATGAACCAGAGATCAAATTGCCAGCATCCACTGGATCATCAAAAAAGCAAGAGAGTTCCAGAAAAACATCTATTTCTGCTTTATTAACTATGCCATAGCCTTTGACTGTGTGGATCACAATAAACTGTGGAAAATTCTGAAAGAGATGGGAATAGCACACCACCTGACCTGCCTCTTGAGAAACCTGTATGCACGTCAGGAAGCAACAGTTAGGACTGGACATGGAACAACAGACTGGTTCCAAATAGGAAAAGGAATACGTCAAGGCTGTATATTGTCATCCTGCTTATTTAACTTATATGCAGAGTACATCATGAGAAATGCTGGGCTGGAGGAAGCACAAGCTGGAATCAAGATGGCCGGGAGAAATATCAATAACCTCAGATACACAGATGACACCACCCTTATGGCAGAAAGCGAAGAACTAAAGAGACTCTTGATAAAAGTGAAAGAGGAGAGTGAAAAAGTTGGCTTAAAGCTCAACATTCAGCAAACTAAGATCATGGCATCTGGTCCCATCACTTCATGGGAAATAGATGGGGAAACAGTGGAAATGGTGGCTGATTTTATTTTGGGGGGATTCCAAAAGCACTGCAGATGGTGACTGCAGCCATGAAATTAGAAGATGCTTACTCCTTGGAAGAAAAGTTATGACCAACCTAGATAACATATTTAAAAGCAGAGACATTACTTTGCCGACTAAGGTCTGTCTAGTCAAGGCTATGGTTTTTCCTGTGGTCATGTATGGATGTGAGAGTTGGACTATAAAGAAAGCTGAGCACTGAAGAATTGATGCTTCTAAACTGTGGTGTTGGAGAAGACTCTTGAGAGTCTCTTGGATAGCAAGGAGATCCAACCAGTCCATCCTAATATCAGCCCTGGATATTCATTGGAAGGACTGATGCTGAAGCTGAAACTCCAATACTTTGGCCACCTGATGTGAAGAGATGACTCATTTGAAAAGACCTTGAGGCTGGGAGGGATAAGGGAGGGAGGAGAAGGGGACAAGAGGATGAGATGGTTGGATGGCATCACCGACTCAATGGACCTGAGTTTGGGTGAACTCCGAGAGTTGGTGATGGACAGGGAGGTCTGGCGTGCTGCTGTTTATGGGGTCTCAGAGTCAGACACGACTGAGTGACTGAACTGAACTAAACTGAACTGAACTGAAAGCCCATACTGCTATCTGTATTGTCTGTTTCCTTCCAAGTCTGTTGTGTTTGCTCATCTTGGTGCTTCTCTTTCATGCATGCTTCACATGTTTTAATGATAGAAGGCGACTGAGTGAGCCTTCTGTGGGTTTCCTTAACGAATTCCCATCAGTCTCCTTTCCTGAAGGTGTGCCATGCCTACCTTCTCCCCAGGGAGCCATATAAGTGTCGATGGCTCTTATTTAGGGCATGATGTAAGTTCATATACCTCTTACCCTTGGGGTGAGATATCTTTATAATTCCTTCCAGTTTCCTGTCAGTCCAAAATTACCTCATTCTCTCCCATGCTTCTCTAAGGGAAAATTCTCCACTCTGTCATTTCTCTACATTGTTTAGATCCTTGGGAAATGAATGAGGGGCTTTAATTTTCAGATAAACATCTCTGTGGCCAGCTAATTGTTTGTAATTAGGCACAATGTTCAATTCCCTGATAAATCCTTTTGCTGTTTTTCAACAAGCTGATGAATTTGTCATTTAAAAGTAAATTTTATCTCATTTCATGGCATTTTTAAGGGAAGAAATACTGTGCTCAGGACTCCATCTTGAAATGGGAACCATAAAGTAACTTTACCAACACGTGGATTCTCTAAGTCCTCTCCTGTACTTGGCACACCAGGCTAAGGGGGAGATGTGAATGTGGGGGAGGGTCAACTGAACTTATTAATAGAGTTTCCTTGGGAAAAAATAAGAAAAGAGTCTTGTTTATATTTTTATTGTCGTATCTAGAGAACATCTGGAAAACATTGTTGTCACTAATTCACTCCATTTGTATAATTTCATCAAGAAGTAAAAACTAAAAGGAAATCCCAAATAATAGTGTTTTCTTTTTCAGGGCCAAACATTTTTTGTTATTATAGACACGTTTGATTATAGCTCCTGATAGAGCTCTCAACATTTGGTAAGCCAGGATTATAGTGAGTATACACTGTTACAGATTGCTGACTATAATAGTTGCTACTGTTGTTAATAAGAAGTATTCAGTAAGTACCTTCTATATATGCAGCGTGATACTCCAGAATGCAGGAGATACGGCATTTACGTGTGGCTCCTGCCTGCAAAGGACATATGGTTTGGTTGGAGAGATAGTATTATTGGTCTTAGTGTAGCGTGAGATCATGAATTGTGTGGTTGATGGATCAGCAGAGACTCAGGGCATTAGGCTGCTAAAGAATACTAAAGAATTTAAGCTGGCCCTTGAAGACTGATTAGGCTTGAAGTATGGAATAACAGTATGTGGATTGTAGTCATTATCTATTGCTATTTCATATATCAGTTTAAAACAATACACATTTATTATCTCATAGCTCCTGTGGGTCGGGAATCCCTGTGGAGCATAGTCGAGTGATCTGACTCAGGGTCTCTCATGAGACCAAAGTGTTAGCCAGGGCCAGGGTCTCATCTGAGGCTTAAACAGGGAAGGAATCAATTCCAGGCTCTCATGACTCTTGACAGGCTTCAGGTCATTGAGGGCTGTTGGAGTGAGGGGCTCATTCCTCCTGGTTGTTGGTGGAGACTGTGCTTGGTTCTTTACCACATGAACTTCTCCAACACGGCAGTTAGAATCATTAGTCAGCAAGAGAGAATCTCCTGGCTAGATGGAAGTTACTGTTGTATGTAACTGAATCAGGCCAGTGGCCTTCCTTCACCTGTGCTTTATTTCACTGCTCAGAAGCAAGTTCCAGGTCCTGTCCACATGCAAGGGCCATGCCACTGTGCTTACTACTGTGGACCAAGCCTACAGGAGGAAGATGAGCCCTGAAGAGAGCATAGCACACACAGAGGCATGGAGGGGACCGTGAGATGCTTCAGATCAGGTACCCGGACCGTGTGACATGGGCAAGGAGGGGAGGCACAAGTCCAGTGGCTGAGAAGCTTGCCTGAGAGTAAAAGGTGGCACAGGGATCTGTGTGACCAAAAAATGCCATGAGAAATACCCACATGGATCTCCTACAGTGTTCTTGCTAAAAACATTTAAACTCAGATCTCATCAAACCTTTAGACATAACTCCAGCTACAGGAAATACAGGGACAGAGGACCAATAAAATAATGCCAGCAGGAAACAATCCGGCAAAATCCTTAGAGTGAGACGTTACTCATGGCAAGTGGTCTGGTCTCTCCAACAAACCAATATTATGAGAATGTGAGGGGTTAGGAAGGCTAGTTTAGATAAAAATAGAATGCAACACTTGGATCATGGTTCTAAAAAACAACTATGAGAGACATTTGAGGTGGACATTTACATTTGGGAATTATTAACTATGAAGCATTGAAGGGTAAAATGTCATGAAAACCATAACTTATTTTAAAACGGTTCAGAACATACACATACATAGCCTTGTGTTGGGAAGTCATAGCAGAAAAAGCAAAATATTATGAGTTGGGAAGATGACAATACCCTCAAATAGGCTGAGCTATAAAATTTAAAAAAAGCATCTTCCTTGATGACTTGTCTTAGTGAAAACTGTGTCTTTCCCCTCAAATTAGCACAATGTTCTGCTCAGAGCAATTGCACCAGTATTTCTTGTTACGTGGAAAATGTTCAAAGACATTAGGCCACCTTTGTGCTCAAAATGGCTTCAAAAGAGAAAGACTTCTTACAGGACAAGTCTGGAGATAGCCATCGCTGTCAGGTTCAGCTGCTCTATGATGTTCCGTGAGACCCTGGATCACTCTGTCTCCCTGCAACTCCATGATTAGTGATGGATTTCACATTCACATTTGCTGCCCTGTCTGCAGGTGGTGGCTGTGGCCTNCTGGAGATAGCCATCGCTGGCAGGTTCAGCTGCTCTATGATGTTCCGTGAGACCCTGGATCACTCTGTCTCCCTGCAACTCCATGATTAGTGATGGATTTCACATTCACATTTGCTGCCCTGTCTGCAGGTGGTGGCTGTGGCCTTCAATGCAAGAGGAGAGGGAAGCTTCCCATGGGACCTCCACTGACTTATCTTTGGCCATCACTGCTCCCATGAGCTGCAAGGGAGTCTGAGAAACCAGTATCGAGCCATTTTCCCACTCCACCCACAACTGAAATATTGTTGAATTGGCTCAGTGGTAAAGAATCTGCCTGCCAATGCAGGGGATGCTGGTTCAATCCCTGGGTCAGGAAGGCCACATGGAGAAGGAAATGGCAACCCACTCCAGTATTCTTGCCATGAAATTCCATGGACAGAGAAGCCTGGCAGGCTACAGTCCATGGGGTGAAAAGAGTCAGACACGATTTAGTGGCCAAACAACACATCAATAGTTGAATTGCAATGTTGTGTTAATTACTGCTGAACAGGAAAGTGACTCGGTTATACATATATGTTCATTCTTTTTCATGTTCTTTTCCATCATGGTTTGTCAAAGGTTATTGGATGTAGTTTCCTGTGCTATTCAGTAGGATCTCGCTGTTTATTCAAGTATTAAGCCATTCTAAATTCTCTTAGCAGGAAGCAAAGGAGTTGAGGTTATGAACTGGATTCTGAGGAGGAGCTAACAAGCAGGTTTGAGCTCCAACTATCTCCTACCAAGTCTACCAGTATCTTCCTAGTGGATTTCTTTAGCATCCATACACAAAGGAAAACAAAAAACTAGGAAAAAAAAAAAAACAAACCCTAATTTGAGAAGTTATTGCATTCAGTGTGGATAGAGCATGAATTCTTTCCGTAAACATTTCACAAGGACCTGGCTACACACCAAACACTGGGCTGAAATCCGTGGAGATGGGGATGAATGAAGGATGTCCCATATCCGTAGAAAGTTTACAGTGCAACTGTGGAAACAGGCCTGTAAATGGATTATAACAATATAATGTGGGAAAGGTCCTGTAAAAGAAACACTAAACAGACAGTGATAAACTAGCCCAGAGACTCAGAAGTGTTTGAGGGGAAATTTGGCTCAAGTGAAGGCCTGGTGATGAGGACCACTTGGAGCCCGAGAACTGTGAACAGCATTATGTGAGCACTCTTGTGAGAACTTGGGTGTGTTCTAAAAATTTTCCTCTTTCAGCTTTGCAGAAAATGTGCAAGATGTGGAGTCAAGAGCCTTCTTCTGGTCCGGCTGCTGCTGAGCTGTGGAAGCTCAAGCTTGAAATTCAACTCAGGGAGTCCCTTTATTTAGCACCTCAATCCTAGAATGATTCCGGTCCTGTAAGAACACCGGTGTTTCATGAGCCGGTTCTTAACTGCAGAGCTGCTGTGGTGGTTGGAATGGCAGCCATCTGCCAGCACTTGGTAAATTTCAGGGGCAGAACAAGCCAGACATAACTTACTATGGCAAATTTGTACCTGGAAATCACGGCATTGTGATGGCAGACAAGCCCTGTGGTCTTGCAGGAGTCTCGCCAAACTGCGAAGTAAAACCTGAAGGATTTCCTGGGACAGCACTGGCTTTCCGATGACTAGCAGCACCAAAACCAACCATGACCAGGAGGAAAACACTTTAAATCAGGAAATACTGAAATAACTTTGTATCTGCCAAATCCAAGGAGAGGGAGAGACTGCATGCCATCATCAGTGCTCTAATTTCATTTATTTATTTATTTTCAAATAGAAAGCCTTCACCTCTCCTTTTTTGGTCCTTTAAGCTTTCCTTGCTGGTGGTTTGAAAATGTCTTTTATTCCATGACATTATAGGAAAGGCGCTTTTGGAGCCATAGTTTAGTTATAAATGACTCTCACACAACTGTTTTTTATTTCCATTTTGTTTCACTGACTGAGAATGTAAATTGAACTTTAGTGCTATTGTGCTTTGTTCTGCCTCTCTTTGTGGAAATGTGTTCTGAATTAAAGCCCACGAATAAACCAGAGCGGTCCCAAATATTGCCCTTCAGCTTTTGACTAGCCTGAGAGCCAAGAAAAGATAGAGAATGTGGTTTTATGAGCCCCAGATGGCGTAGTGGGTGTCATGATGTCTTTATGCTGAGAGGTCACGGGTTCAGTCTCCATCTGGAGCTGGCTCAGAGCTACTTTGTATCCAGAGGAGTCAAGATGGGATCTTGGGAAGGGCACGTGGTGCCCCCTCCACCTCCCCACACGCGACCTTGATCAGGGTCCATCATCTGCGTCTTTGATGTAGAGCAAGACACTATCCTGAATGATTTCCCCACGATCTCTTGTCTCCACCGACTTTATCTTTGCTGGGAACCCATGTTAGCTTCTTCCCGGCTCATTACTGGAACACTCACAGCATCCTTTCAATTCACTCCTGAAGCAAGTATGAAACTCCAGAGAAATACTTTCTGGACATTCTTATGCTGTAGTCCTTGGGGAAAGAATAGCTAAAAGAAATTTCCTGAGACCATTTTCTGCTTCTCTCCAGAGCAGACATAAGTCTAGACATAGTGATGGCTTGGCTCTTAAATAAAACTGATATGGTAACATCATAATCAATTTGTGTCATTGTTACTAATTAATGTACCTTTTTTCATTTTTCATTAAAAAATTTTTTAATTGTGGTGAAATACACTTAATGAAATTTACCATCTTAACTATTTTTTAAGCATGTGGTTCTATGGCATTAAGAGCCTTCACGTGGCTGTGTTCCCACCATCCGTCCACAGAACTCTTTTCACCTTGAAAATTGAAACTCTGTCCCCATTAAACACTAAGTTTGCATTCACCCCTCTCCCCAGCCCTGGCAAACTTAATTCATGTACATTTGCTTGACTTTCAGGAATAAGCTGTAGGGAAATCATCTTCCCTCCTATACTCACCCACAGCATTCTGAGCTTAGCCCAGAAAAAAGGGATCTCTTCCCCTTCACTTCAGTCAGTGCAAGGGAAGAGGGAGACTTCTCTGACGGGTGTTTGGGGGTAGATGAGGGCATCTGGATCATGCACGATTTGGGAGATAACAGGCTTTCCAGATCGGGTCATTGGGCACCACAAAATCTGGTCTTTGGGCCCTGCCTTCTCAGGGATGTAGTGGCTCAGCTCTGTCTGTGACTGGGTGGGTCTGGGGGCCGGTGGGGACAGATATTAAGAAAACGTCCTCAGAAAGTAGAGGAAAAACCCTTTTTTTTTTCAATCGAACACTCGTGAAACTGATATTTTGATCACGGATTGTCTTATTTGTCAATTTGTTCAGAATTCAGAAGAAAAGAGAGGTGTTATTTTTTGTTCCCTCCCAATCTCAGCATGAGCTTCAGAACACTGAGCATGTCTTCCATTTTAAACTATGAACAAATTTAGTCAGTTTGTAGGCATATCTTTGAAGATTCCTTTAATTCAACTTTCTGCTCAAGTCATACACAAATCTTGGTGAGAAACAGCCAGTTTCTCTTATTATTAATAACTTGCACCTTCCCATTTTGCACAAGACTAAATAAATCTTGGCCTNATTTTGATCACGGATTGTCTTATTTGTCAATTTGTTCAGAATTCAGAAGACAAGAGAGGTGTTATTTTTTGTTCCCTCCCAATCTCAGCATGAGCTTCAGAACATTGAGCATGTCTTCCATTTTAAACTATGAACAAATTTAGTCAGTTTGTAGGCATATCTTTGAAGATTCCTTTAATTCAACTTTCTGCTCAAGTCATACACAAATCTTGGTGAGAAACAGCCAGTTTCTCTTATTATTAATAACTTGCACCTTCCCATTTTGCACAAGACTAAATAAATCTTGGCCTCAATTCTGGGACTGTTACTGTTGCTCATGAGAGAAGCAGTCAGGTCACTGATCAGAAATCCATACCAGCCATGGAGAGCAGACCCCCCACCATGGGACTTATCTGGTGCTCAAGTGGGAAGAAATCATTCTCTCTGCTATCATGTATCTTATCTTTATATTTTGACATATTTTTAGTTTTGTAGAAAAGTTGCACTATAGGGCTGAGAGTTCCTGCATACCCTCACCCAAGCCCTGTTATGTTAACACCTTCCAGAGGATGGTGATCAAATCCAGGAAATAAGTGTTGATAAGAGGCTACTAGACAAACCGTAGGTAGACTTTATTCAAGTCCCATGTTTTCCCACTTTGTCCCATCTCTGTTCCAGGATCCCAGGTCAATTCCTTTTATAAGACGTCTCTTGATTTGGGTTTGTCTGATGCTTTTTCCTGATTAGGCTGAGGTTACACATTTTCAGCAGGCATACCATCAAAATGGTGTTGTGCCTTTCTCAGTGCAATGTCCCCTCTCTGTGTTCATCATGTGGGTCTGTCTAATTGTTGATGAGATTACCCTCAGTCCCTTGGGAAGATTGTCTGTTGGGGTCTGCACTGTGCCATGTCATTGTTAGAAGGGGGATATTTTGAGATAATACAAATATTCTGTTGCTCCTCAAACTTTACCCCAGTAAATTTCACACCCATCAGTGGATCTTGCCTGTGACAATTATTATGTTGATATCTGACCCATCCCAATCTCAAGCTTGAGAGCTTAAGAACATTGCTAATTTTCTATTTCCCTCATTCTTTATACCATTGTTAATCGGAATTCACCTGAAAGAAAGAGTTATCACTACTTCCCCACTTATTTACTTACTCAAGATTTTATTTTGTATCAGTATGAACTTTCAGATATTTATTTGTTCAAAGAGTTAGATTCCATTATGTAGTTGACTGCTCCGTTTGTCATCCCTTGGGTTTACATTCTGGTGCCCTGTCTCTCTCCTGGCATGTGTGTAATTGATGCAAAATGGTCTAAAGTCAGAGGCAGCCTTTGCTTTATGTTCGTTACTATTCCAACTGGTGCTCCATGCCAAAGGCACTGGACTTTTTATAATATCTTAATATAATATCCTGCCAATTAATCTGGATTTAATGATTAAATTTTTAGTTATAAAAAGTTTGTTATTCATGTGAGGTTTTGCCAGGTTTTTGAGGGAATCAAATAAATCCTTGACAAAGTATAGGGGTTCATTAAATGCTGATTGTTGATTATGGTTATTGCTCTGATTTCTCAGGAACAGTATCACTATAAATGGGACAACTCAGAAATATGCAAGCAGAAAAAATTTTTTTCTGAATTTCATTCAGAAAAAAATTCCTCATTTATATATCAGGGAGAACCATAGAAAGTCACTCAGTCATGTTTAACTCTTTGAGACCCTATGGACTGTAGCCTGCCAGGCCCCTTTGTCCATGGAATTCTCCAGGCAAGAATACTGGAGTGGCTAACTATTCCCTTCTCTAGGGGATCTTCTCGACCCAAGGATCAGACTCAGGTCTCCTGAACTGCAGGCATATTCTTTACCATCTGAGCCTATCAGTATCAGTATCAGCTCAGTTGCTCAATCATGTCCGACTCTTTGCGACCCCATGAACCATAGCATGCCAGGCCTCCCTGTCCATCACCAACTCCTGGAGTCCACCCAAACCCATGTCCATTGAGTCGGTGATGCCATCCAACCATCTCATCCTCTGTCATCCCCTTCTCCTCCTGCCCTCAATCTTTCCCAGCATCAGGGTCTTTTCAAATGAGTCATCTCTCTGCATCAGGTAGCCAAAGTATTGGAGTTTCAGCTTTAGCATCATTCCTTCCAATGAATATTCAGAACTGATTTCCTTTAGGATGGACTGGTTGGTTAGAGCTCCTAGCAGTCCAAGGGACTCTCAAGAGTCTTCTCCAACACCATAGTTCAAAAGCATCAATTCTTTGGCGCTCAGCCTTCTTCACAGTCCAACTCTCACATCCATACATGACCACTGGAAAAACCACAGCCTTGACTAGATGGATCTTTGTTGACAAAATAATATCTCTGCTTTTCAGTATGCTGTCTAGGTTGGTCATAACTTTCCTTCCACGGAGTAAGCTTCTTTTAATTTCATGGCTACAATCACCATCTACAGTGATTTTGGAGCCCAGAAAAATAAAGTTAGCCTATATAAACATATAATTTTGCTTTAAGTGTTACATGGACCATCTTCAAACACGTCTTCTTTAAAGGTTACTCCCCTCTCCCCTGAGCTAACTATATCACTAATCGAGTTACTCTTTTCATTGTTACCTCTGTGGAGAAGGATTAAGCTTGATNCTGGGACAGCACTGGCTTTCCGATGACTAGCAGCACCAAAACCAACCATGACCAGGAGGAAAACACTTTAAATCAGGAAATACTGAAATAACTTTGTATCTGCCAAATCCAAGGAGAGGGAGAGACTGCATGCCATCATCAGTGCTCTAATTTCATTTATTTATTTATTTTCAAATAGAAAGCCTTCACCTCTCCTTTTTTGGTCCTTTAAGCTTTCCTTGCTGGTGGTTTGAAAATGTCTTTTATTCCATGACATTATAGGAAAGGCGCTTTTGGAGCCATAGTTTAGTTATAAATGACTCTCACACAACTGTTTTTTATTTCCATTTTGTTTCACTGACTGAGAATGTAAATTGAACTTTAGTGCTATTGTGCTTTGTTCTGCCTCTCTTTGTGGAAATGTGTTCTGAATTAAAGCCCACGAATAAACCAGAGCGGTCCCAAATATTGCCCTTCAGCTTTTGACTAGCCTGAGAGCCAAGAAAAGATAGAGAATGTGGTTTTATGAGCCCCAGATGGCGTAGTGGGTGTCATGATGTCTTTATGCTGAGAGGTCACGGGTTCAGTCTCCATCTGGAGCCGGCTCAGAGCTACTTTGTATCCAGAGGAGTCAAGATGGGATCTTGGGAAGGGCACGTGGTGCCCCCTCCACCTCCCCACACGCGACCTTGATCAGGGTCCATCATCTGCGTCTTTGATGTAGAGCAAAACACTATCCTGAATGATTTCCCCACGATCTCTTGTCTCCACCGACTTTATCTTTGCTGGGAACCCATGTTAGCTTCTTCCCGGCTCATTACTGGAACACTCACAGCATCCTTTCAATTCACTCCTGAAGCAAGTATGAAACTCCAGAGAAATACTTTCTGGACATTCTTATGCTGTAGTCCTTGGGGAAAGAATAGCTAAAAGAAATTTCCTGAGACCATTTTCTGCTTCTCTCCAGAGCAGACATAAGTCTAGACATAGTGATGGCTTGGCTCTTAAATAAAACTGATATGGTAACATCATAATCAATTTGTGTCATTGTTACTAATTAATGTACCTTTTTTCATTTTTCATTAAAAAATTTTTTAATTGTGGTGAAATACACTTAATGAAATTTACCATCTTAACTATTTTTTAAGCATGTGGTTCTATGGCATTAAGAGCCTTCACGTGGCTGTGTTCCCACCATCCGTCCACAGAACTCTTTTCACCTTGAAAATTGAAACTCTGTCCCCATTAAACACTAAGTTTGCATTCACCCCTCTCCCCAGCCCTGGCAAACTTAATTCATGTACATTTGCTTGACTTTCAGGAATAAGCTGTAGGGAAATCATCTTCCCTCCTATACTCACCCACAGCATTCTGAGCTTAGCCCAGAAAAAAGGGATCTCTTCCCCTTCACTTCAGTCAGTGCAAGGGAAGAGGGAGACTTCTCTGACGGGTGTTTGGGGGTAGATGAGGGCATCTGGATCATGCACGATTTGGGAGATAACAGGCTTTCCAGATCGGGTCATTGGGCACCACAAAATCTGGTCTTTGGGCCCTGCCTTCTCAGGGATGTAGTGGCTCAGCTCTGTCTGTGACTGGGTGGGTCTGGGGGCCGGTGGGGACAGATATTAAGAAAACGTCCTCAGAAAGTAGAGGAAAAACCCTTTTTTTTTTCAATCGAACACTCGTGAAACTGATATTTTGATCACGGATTGTCTTATTTGTCAATTTGTTCAGAATTCAGAAGAAAAGAGAGGTGTTATTTTTTGTTCCCTCCCAATCTCAGCATGAGCTTCAGAACATTGAGCATGTCTTCCATTTTAAACTATGAACAAATTTAGTCAGTTTGTAGGCATATCTTTGAAGATTCCTTTAATTCAACTTTCTGCTCAAGTCATACACAAATCTTGGTGAGAAACAGCCAGTTTCTCTTATTATTAATAACTTGCACCTTCCCATTTTGCACAAGACTAAATAAATCTTGGCCTCAATTCTGGGACTGTTACTGTTGCTCATGAGAGAAGCAGTCAGGTCACTGATCAGAAATCCATACCAGCCATGGAGAGCAGACCCCCCACCATGGGACTTATCTGGTGCTCAAGTGGGAAGAAATCATTCTCTCTGCTATCATGTATCTTATCTTTATATTTTGACATATTTTTAGTTTTGTAGAAAAGTTGCACTATAGGGCTGAGAGTTCCTGCATACCCTCACCCAAGCCCTGTTATGTTAACACCTTCCAGAGGATGGTGATCAAATCCAGGAAATAAGTGTTGATAAGAGGCTACTAGACAAACCGTAGGTAGACTTTATTCAAGTCCCATGTTTTCCCACTTTGTCCCATCTCTGTTCCAGGATCCCAGGTCAATTCCTTTTATAAGACGTCTCTTGATTTGGGTTTGTCTGATGCTTTTTCCTGATTAGGCTGAGGTTACACATTTTCAGCAGGCATACCATCAAAATGGTGTTGTGCCTTTCTCAGTGCAATGTCCCCTCTCTGTGTTCATCATGTGGGTCTGTCTAATTGTTGATGAGATTACCCTCAGTCCCTTGGGAAGATTGTCTGTTGGGGTCTGCACTGTGCCATGTCATTGTTAGAAGGGGGATATTTTGAGATAATACAAATATTCTGTTGCTCCTCAAACTTTACCCCAGTAAATTTCACACCCATCAGTGGATCTTGCCTGTGACAATTATTATGTTGATATCTGACCCATCCCAATCTCAAGCTTGAGAGCTTAAGAACATTGCTAATTTTCTATTTCCCTCATTCTTTATACCATTGTTAATCGGAATTCACCTGAAAGAAAGAGTTATCACTACTTCCCCACTTATTTACTTACTCAAGATTTTATTTTGTATCAGTATGAACTTTCAGATATTTATTTGTTCAAAGAGTTAGATTCCATTATGTAGTTGACTGCTCCGTTTGTCATCCCTTGGGTTTACATTCTGGTGCCCTGTCTCTCTCCTGGCATGTGTGTAATTGATGCAAAATGGTCTAAAGTCAGAGGCAGCCTTTGCTTTATGTTCGTTACTATTCCAACTGGTGCTCCATGCCAAAGGCACTGGACTTTTTATAATATCTTAATATAATATCCTGCCAATTAATCTGGATTTAATGATTAAATTTTTAGTTATAAAAAGTTTGTTATTCATGTGAGGTTTTGCCAGGTTTTTGAGGGAATCAAATAAATCCTTGACAAAGTATAGGGGTTCATTAAATGCTGATTGTTGATTATGGTTATTGCTCTGATTTCTCAGGAACAGTATCACTATAAATGGGACAACTCAGAAATATGCAAGCAGAAAAAATTTTTTTCTGAATTTCATTCAGAAAAAAATTCCTCATTTATATATCAGGGAGAACCATAGAAAGTCACTCAGTCATGTTTAACTCTTTGAGACCCTATGGACTGTAGACTGCCAGGCCCCTTTGTCCATGGAATTCTCCAGGCAAGAATACTGGAGTGGCTAACTATTCCCTTCTCTAGGGGATCTTCTCGACCCAAGGATCAGACTCAGGTCTCCTGAACTGCAGGCATATTCTTTACCATCTGAGCCTATCAGTATCAGTATCAGCTCAGTTGCTCAATCATGTCCGACTCTTTGCGACCCCATGAACCATAGCATGCCAGGCCTCCCTGTCCATCACCAACTCCTGGAGTCCACCCAAACCCATGTCCATTGAGTCGGTGATGCCATCCAACCATCTCATCCTCTGTCATCCCCTTCTCCTCCTGCCCTCAATCTTTCCCAGCATCAGGGTCTTTTCAAATGAGTCATCTCTCTGCATCAGGTAGCCAAAGTATTGGAGTTTCAGCTTTAGCATCATTCCTTCCAATGAATATTCAGAACTGATTTCCTTTAGGATGGACTGGTTGGTTAGAGCTCCTAGCAGTCCAAGGGACTCTCAAGAGTCTTCTCCAACACCATAGTTCAAAAGCATCAATTCTTTGGCGCTCAGCCTTCTTCACAGTCCAACTCTCACATCCATACATGACCACTGGAAAAACCACAGCCTTGACTAGACGGATCTTTGTTGACAAAATAATATCTCTGCTTTTCAGTATGCTGTCTAGGTTGGTCATAACTTTCCTTCCAAGGAGTAAGCTTCTTTTAATTTCATGGCTACAATCACCATCTACAGTGATTTTGGAGCCCAGAAAAATAAAGTTAGCCTATATAAACATATAATTTTGCTTTTAAGTGTTACATGGACCATCTTCAAACACGTCTTCTTTAAAGGTTACTCCCCTCTCCCCTGAGCTAACTATATCACTAATCGAGTTACTCTTTTCATTGTTACCTCTGTGGAGAAGGATTAAGCTTGATATTTGTCCTTGCCGCTTTCCTGAACATTTAAAGTTTTTATGCAATGAACACATTTTTCTGTATTATGATAAAATGTCATTTAAAAGATTTTATAATGTAACCCTTAAGCCCTGCTTGAAATGAAGTAGAAATCTCACTTTGTTGAAGAGACAGGACACCCTTCCTGTTCTGCTCCTTGTATTGAAATGCTCAGTTGTTTTCCCCTTGGACACACACACTTGTTTATTTATACATCAGAATGGTGTTAGGGAGATTATTTTGTTAGCTTGTAACATACACACAATTGGATTCATCGTTCTCCTTTTGAAAGTAGTACCACCAGGAAAATGTGATCTGTTCAAATTTCCCCAATACAGTAAAGAATTTTAATTTACTTATGCTTTGGCTTTAAGAAACAGGATTGCTTAAACAAACTCCCTCCAGACCATAGAGTGCTGTGGGCCAAGTACTGGATTAAATTCAACAAGCGCGTTTCCTTACCTAACTGTAACCATATAGGCATATTAGCACTGCTTTAAAACAGTATTTGCTCAACAAGTTCTGTTACTACCTTGAATGGAGTTTTAACCTAGACAGGTTTAATTCAGAAAACTCTTTCTGCGGAAATAAACCTCGAAAGCATTGTTATTCAAGAAAACCTTTGAGATACAGCTACCCAGGCTGAATTCCAGGTGAGATGGAACAAACTAAGCGGCTGTAAGCAGTGTCTCTGATGGTTCAGGAAACACTGGAGAGGTAAGGGAGTCCCCAGCACTGGGAGGGTTCCCCCCAGGGACCCAAATCCCACAGCCTCACAACTTCTGGTCACTGAGCTGATCCAAGTCCCCAGAGCAATTATTTGTATAAAATATCCCTCTGGTTAAAATCTCCAGGCTGTTTGCTTGTTTAATGAAACTGAATGACCCTGGCCTTGAAGAAGGCTGGTGAGACAGAGAAGTTGGGGATGGTAGTGGTGATGGAGACACTTCTCAGGGGAAAGATTCTGATCTTTGACACACTGATTATTTTGAGCTGAAACATTTGAGAAACAGCAGATGAAAGAAGGGCTCTGACCTCCTGCTTCCCACCTAAAAACCGGTCATCAATTTCCAGTGATAAAGTGCCCTCTATATACAAAGTAGAGAATATTCTTACTGCCTGAGACAGAATCAACATGAAGATGGATCCTTATAAACAAACCTTACTAAAACTACTATTATCTTCCATTCGTTCCCCTCATAGATTTATCTTCTTGCACTTCACTACCCCTACAAGCATAAATTTCTTTCCCTTTGTCCTGTTTCCTTACTCTTTCACTCTTCATTAAAAACGGTATATAAGCTCTCAGGCCTAACCTCTTCTTTGGGGTTTTCATTTTATTTCTGTGAGGCTCCCTCATATGGATATAAAATAAACTTTTCTCTCCTCCTAATAAGTTTTTTATTTGTGTGTAGGGAGGGTGGTGGTGGTGTCAGTTTAATTTGCATCATCCCAGGAAGAGAACACAAGAGGGTGTGGAAAAGGATTTTTCCCTCTCCTTACAACATCTTTTTTTTTTTTTTCACAGCATCTAATGACTCTTCTTTATCCACTTGAACAAAGCTTGCTCACGGAGCCCCTGCAGCTCAGGAAAATTCAAGCTCTTTTCATTGTAAAAGTAAAAAGAAGAAAGCTCCATTTGTTAGTTTTTGGGGGGAGCTTAAGATTTAGACTGGTAGTTTAATGGGTAAATCTGGTGGAAGCTACAGCCTCTCTTCCCAGAAGAACCCAGTTGTGTATGAGAGGGGGGGGTGGTCCCTCCTTACTGCTTTCAAAGGCATTTCTTGCTAATTTATGGGAGATGATCAGGGAACACTCCCCAGGGCACTGTGGGCTTGGGAGAAGTACTCTAGCTGACACCTCATGTCTGGGTCCATGGCTCCTCATATGTTGGTGCAGGCCTCAACCAGTAGCTCTTTAGAAACTTGAGATGTCCCTGCAGTAGCTAAGGAGTGGTTATCGGTCCTTTTCAAATGATCTCTTGTCTAAATAACATTAAAAAAAAAAAACCAAAAAAACTGAGTTATTGTGAGCACTCCTTCCAGTAGATAAAAGAGCAGAAATTGTAACTTCATCTTGCTTGCCCACTCCAAGATGTCTTGGGCTACTGTCCTAGTCTCTTTGTTTCTCAGTTCTCTCATTTGCAAAATTGGGGTAATAATAGTATAATCAAATAGCCTTGTCGGCAGGATCAGATAGGGTAATATGTGTAAAACTCAAACTGTCCCTGGTACCTGGTAAGTGTTGTCTAAATAGCATTGATTTGATGGTCAATGGACTCAGTGAATTTTCCAGAGTTTATTGTGATCCACACAGTCAAAGGCTTTGGCATGGTCAATAAAGCAGAAATAGATGTTTTTTCTGGAACTCTCTTNTCTGGGGATCACTGCCCAGATACACTGCTGTCACTTTAATCCTTATTTCAGGGCCTGTGTTTGGGGGAGCCCAAACTCAGCCTCAGTGAGTCAGAAGCTGTTCAATGAGCACCCAGTTAGATGCCCTGCACAGCTGGCTTGATGCTGGTCCCGGGCACCCTTTCTGATTGGCTGTCAGCTGTGGGCATCCATTCTGAGCAGCTGTTGCTGGAATCAGGGCTCTGTGCTTAGTGTGTTGGGTATCCTATCACCTCTGCCCTGTGCAATGGCCACATATCACCAGGAAGCTGCTTATCTCACCTCATTTCACAGAAGGGGAAACTGAGGTTCCAAACGTTGCTTGAGGTCACAGAGCTAAGAAACTGAGTCTGTTATTGAAATTCCACCTTCTATATCCAGAGTCCCTTTTTATTCTTATTGTTTTTTAATCTTTTAGCTGCACTGTTTGTGGGATCTTATTCCCAGATCAGGAATTGAAAATGGGTCCCCTGCAATGGAAGCATGGAATCTTAATCACTGGAAGTCCCAGTGCCCTCTGTTTTACTATGGAAGTCTGCTTTGCCTGTCCAGAAACAGATGAAAAGTGATTCAGAAACAATATTCCATGAATATTAATAGTGCTTCCAAGACTCATTTGTGACTTATTTTTGAGATGAAAAAAAAACAAACACCATCATTTGAAGGAGAAAAAAATCCCAAATTTAAAAAGAGAAGGCGTGACACAAAGTATGTAACACTTCAGTGGGACAAAAAAGGTCATATTGGATGAGAAGGGAAGTGGGATTCAAGGGCCATTTTGGAAATTATTATTTTCCCAGGATTTGATCTTCCAGGGCTGTTTTTAGCCCAGTTTGGATTGCTATGTGATAGAAAAGTCTAGCAAATGGAGTGAACAGGAGTCAAGAACAAGTCTCAGTGACATCCTGGCGGTAGGAAGAGAGGCAAGTCAGTTTCCCACATTTCTCATCTGTTAGTAGATTTTATGGAGGTTCAGATGAGTTGCAATTTCGTGGAGAGCTTTGAGACATAATACTACAGATGTTAATAGTCTACAACCTTGGATGCTTTTAATCTAAGTCTTGGGGAGCAGAATAAATGGGATACAATTGTGTCACCCTGACATGTGTGCGTACAAATGAAGACGGACATTCCAGATCTTCTCAGTGCTTGATCTCTTCCCAAAATATTTGTTAAAGAGGCCTTTCAAATTTGAAAGCTCATCAAAATAACCCACTCGTCTTTGAAACATAAATGCACTTGGAATTTGGTTTCTATGAAATTATTTAAGAAATGGCTGTGTGACTATTTCTGAAACAACATAAAAGAGGAAATACAGTCGGTAAACTCTTTAGATGTTGAAGTGTCTTTTTTCCCCCTTTTTAACCAGACTCTGATTGCGAGAAAATAAACTTTCAAATATAAACATTCTCGAAATCAGAAAACTGTACACATGAGCTGCTGAAAACTGGGTGTAAGCCCAATTTTCCACCCTCTTTTTGAAC
Organism: Raphicerus campestris; assembly: GCA_006410735.1. Taxonomy (NCBI): domain Eukaryota; kingdom Metazoa; phylum Chordata; class Mammalia; order Artiodactyla; family Bovidae; genus Raphicerus; species Raphicerus campestris. The sequence goes on along the minus strand of SJYW01041957.1, from coordinate 181,222 downwards.
TCCTCTCCACTGAAGATGCAAAGGGACTGAAGCTGTTGGACAGGGTGCAGATAGCCACCCAGCCGCCCACGGACGCCCCCGGAACACACTTGCGTGTTCTTAATGATAGATTATTTGGGGGGTAATTTTCCATTCATTTAATAAATATTTACTGAAGAGCCTATTTAGTGTCACTTATGCCTCTGAATAAAGAAGTTAAAACATTAATAAAATGCTCCAGGTGTAATTTATCTTTGGCATGAAAACCATCACTACCAATGAAAGATAAAAGGTGACATTCTAGAAGCTTATAAAAATGGGATACTGAAACAACAAAGTTGATAATAACATAACTTTTATTTCTAAGTATTCAGAACTCGTCTAATTTCCCATATCATCCTGGGGAACAAGGGCNCACTTATGCCTCTGAATAAAGAAGTTAAACATTAATAAAATGCTCCAGGTGTAATTTATCTTTGGCATGAAAACCATCACTACCAATGAAATTTAAAAGGTGACATTCTAGAAGCTTATAAAAATGGGATACTGAAACAACAAAGTTGATAATAACATAAATTTTATTTCTAAGTATTCAGAACTCATCTAATTTCCCATATCATCTTGGGGAACAAGGGCTGTCTGCAGTAGCAGTTTCTCAGGCGGGTGGATGCCAGCACCACACAGCCTAATTTAAAATAATCAAGTCCAGATGCCATTGCCAAAAAAGAGGTTTGCACCATTCACCGCTGTGACCTGGATCATATTTCAAAAGTGTCAAATCAAAGCTGTCCCACCAAAGCCTGATTTCTTAATGAATTCCTTATGTGTTTCATCTCTTGAATAAAAAAAGCGGGGTATCTGTTGGGGAGTAAAATTCAAATTTACAAAAACAAAACCTGTGGGTGTGATCCACTGTGAAGCACACCCTTTACAGATGATCCCCTCACTGTAGAGCTATTTACTGCTTCATTAAGATGCTTTTATTTAAAAAGCCACATCTGAGAGGCATCATAATATTCACAGAGAAACAGGACTGTGAGCTGAAGGGAATCTCATTTAAATCTCAACATTAATGTCTTTAAAAAATGCAGACATTCTGTCACATTAATCCAGTGTTATAACAGCAATTTTTTTTTAACATTTCTATATCTTAAATACTTGACCTTTTTCTTGAAAAAAGAGTCAAGCTAAGAGGGTGTTTTTGAGTCCTTACTTACCTTGTTAAGTTGTCTGAATACTGGAGAGTAAGTTTTCTTCCTTTTGGAAAAGAGAAAAGAATAATTGCTCCTTGAGGTGAATATATATATTCATCAGCTTTCAGAAAATAGCAGTCTCTTACCTCAGGCTACCAGTTCATTGTGGTCTTTTCTCAGAAAGATGAAGCCTAAAAGCCCTGAGAAGAGTACTTGTCCAAGAATTCAGGGAAATGGGGGCTCTGGCTTATATATACCTCCAGGACACTGAAATTAAAGTATGAAAACTCCATTTATTCATTCATTCAACCAATAATGATTACAGAATGCCCACTCTATACCAAGGCCCAGTAGCTCCTGTAGCCATGCAATTCAAGTGGTTCATTCTGCTTTCCATTTGCAAAATCTTTACTAGTGTTTTCAGTTCCAGAACAAGAAAGCGTAGGCTCACTTATCCCTCATCCACCTCACTGTCAAACAACTAAATAGCCTGGAAATAATCCAACAGTCAAGAATAAAGGATTCTGAAAGCTGGAAAGAAGAGGTTGACTAGTTAGAGACCTCAGGACTGATGATGTGGTGAGTTCCTTTATCTCGCACATGCCTCACATGGGGCCAGAGAGACCTGAAACCTGGAGACACTAATGTACAAACAGAGGCAACTGGCCAAAGAATCAGAAAGGAGAAACCCAACAGAGCCAAAATGGGGTGGGGGGTGCTAACTCTTACTTCACAAGGGGGCACATCAGAGGTCTCCAATTGCCCTCAAAGCTATACTGGACTGACCAACCCCTTCTCCACCCCTTCCTCTGGATACTGATGAGTAGGCTGATCCACTGCAGGCAGCATCAGCACAGCCTAGCATGGCTCTGCCCTCCACCCAATGGCATGAGAAGATCCAGGCCCAGTGGCTTCAGTCTCTCTACCTCCCTTGGCTGAAGGTGGCCTTTCACCTCTAAGTGACCCAGGAAAGCAACTTCCACTCCTTCAGGCAGCACCTGCAGGGACTGAGCAAGAGCCACATAAATGCCAAAAGAATGAAGCAGACTGGAATAGAACGTCGAGGGCTCTGAAAACTAAATGGTCACTGGAACTATAGCCTACGAAAATAGGCTAGAACCTAGATATTAAACTTAGAAAGGGTGAATGTCTAATAAAATAGATTTAAAGAGCACTTAAAAGTCTCCTAATATAATAACCAAAATGTCTAGGATACAATAAAATTTCACTCATCATACTGAGAACCAGGAAACCAACACTTTTAATGAGGAAAAAACACTCCAATATTGAAATGAGAAAAAAATGCCAATAATGAAATATTTGACAAGGATTTTAAAAGTTGTAATAAGAATGCTTCAATAAACAAATATAAATTCTCATAAATGAAAAATAGAAGCGTCTGCCTGCAGTGCAGGAGACCCGGTTTCAGTCTCTGGGTTGGGAAGATCCTCTGGAGAAGGAAATGGCAACCCACTCCAGTACTCTTGCCTGGAAAATTTCATGGGCTGAGAGGCTCCTCAGAGCCTGGTAGGCTACAGTCCATGGGGTCGCAAAGAGTCGGACACGACTGAGTGACTTCACAGTAAAAAATAGAAACTACAAAAGAGAGCCATATGAAAATTACAGAACTGAAAAATATAATAGCCAATATGAAAAAAAAAAGCCTCAAAGGGTAAGCTCAATAGAAGAGTAGAGATGACAGTGGCTAGAATCTGTGAACCTGAAAGTCGGTCAACTGAGTTCATGCAGTATTAATAAAACAAAAAAAAGATTGAAAAAATGAACAGTGCCTCAGGGATCTGTGAAACAGATACAGAACTAAATATCTAATGGAAAAAATAAATAAATAAATAAATAAATAAAATTAATTTAAAAATCTTAAAAACAATCAGAGAGGAATGGTGTATTAACTCTACAGGAAGAACAAATTAATGACTCTCGATCTCTCATCTGAAACCATCAAGTCAGAAGTTAGTAGCACAACACTTTGCAAGAGAGAAAAGGAAAAAACTAACAATGAATTCTATATCTGGCAATTCATACTATTTGATAGAACTAGGAGAGATAAAGTCAACAGAAACACAGAAGACCATCAGCATAGTGGATCTAACTGACATTTACAGAACACTGCACCCAGCAAAAGCAGAATACTCATTCATTCCAGTGCTCATGGAACACTCATCATGATAACCATGTCCTTCCTAGGTCATACAACAAACCATAATGAATTTAAAAGAATTGAAATCATACAGAGTATGTTTTCTGTCCACAAGAAAATAAAATAAAAAGTCAACAATTGAAAGACAACAGAGAAATTTCCAAATACTTGGAAATTAATACACTTTTAAATAATCCATGCATCAAACAGGAAGTTTCAAAAGAAATTTTAAAAATAAAATTAAAAATTGTATAAATGTAATAAAAATACAATGTATCAAAGTTTGTATAGTTTATCTAAAGAAGGGCTGAGAGGGGAGATTTATAGCACTAAATCTTTACATTAGAAAAAAGATAATATATGAATAATCTGAATTTCTAGCTCAAGAAACTGGAAAAAGAAAAGAAAACAACAAAAAGAAAACAGAAGGAACAAAACAAACAAAAAGCAGAAGTCAATAAACATAAAAGCAAGAGAGAAAATTAATGAAGCAAAAACTCATTTGTCAAAAAAATCAATAAAACTGGCAAACTTATTGACAAAGATATAAAAAGAGATTATACAAATCACCAATGTCAACATGAAAGAAGGGTATCACAGTGGATCTTTCAGGCATTAAAATGATAACAAATAAATACTTACAAACTCAATCCTCATAAATTTGACAGCTTAGAAGACCAGTTCCTTGAAAACCACATACTAGTAAAACTAAGCAAGATAAAATAGATATATGAATAGTCTTATAATCAGTAAAGAAATAGAATTTGTAATACAGTTTCCTGAAAAAGAAATCCCCAGGTTTCAGGTATTTTCAAATAGAGAATTTCTCCAAACATTTAAGGAATTAGTAACCAATTTTTATAAAATCTCTCTGGTAAAGAGAAGAGGAGAGAACACTTTCCAACTCACTTTGGAGTAAAAGTAAATATGCCCACTACTACTGCCACCATTTAATCTTGTTTTGGAGATGCTATAACAAAAGAAAATGAAATAAAAAGTATAATCAACTTGAAAAAACAAAAGAATCAACAAATTATTCAGCAAGTTTTCCAGATAAACTTACAAAAATCAATGCTTTATCTACACCAGCAATAATTGACTAGAAAGATAATAAAAGTAAAATATAAATTACAATAATTAAAAGTAAAAAATATCTAGAAATTATCCAAGACACCAAAAATCCCTCAATGGGAAAACTTAAAAACTCAAAGGAGACTGAAGATCTGAATAAACACAAAGACATCCCATTCTCTTAGACAGAACAATTCAATACTGTAAGATATTGATTCTTCCTTAATTAATCTATGAATGAAATGCAATATCAGACAATTCCACTTGGATAGTTTGAGGAACTCAACTAAATTTACTTAAAAACATATATGAAGGAAAAAAACCTATGAATGGTAAATTCAGTTTCAGAGAAAACAAAGGGTGAATGTGTCCTGTCAAATAATAAAGGTAGGTTAAAAGACTATAATTTAATAAAGACAGTGAAATTGGCATGAGAACAGCTGAAAACAGCAAAGGAACATAATAATTTAAAGACTGACACTTGCTTGTATCAGACTTAATATAATAAAGTATAAAAATAAATTTAAGGGGAAAACAATCGATTGCTTAGTGAATGATTTTGGAAAACAATCTCACCATATGAAGAAGAATAAAAATTAAACTGGACTCCTACCTAATCCTGATACAGGGTTAGACTTCAGATGGATTAAAGATCTAAATATGAAAGATAATGAACCGAAATCAGTGGGGAGCTAAGAGTGTTGAAAAATGCTTAACTAAATTTCAAAAGCATAAACTGTAAGGGAAAAATAAATCAATAGCCTTCATTACATCAAAATGCAGGCAGCTAAGATATAGATGACAGTAATGCAACTGCATGGAATTATAAGGGCTTGTTATTTGGCATAAACTAAGAACTCCCAGAAGAATAAACAAGTGGACGGTAGTAATTCAAATAAAGAAATGAGGAAAAGATATGTAGAGAATATTTTCAAAATAGGAGATCTTAATGAAGGCTGATAAATGAGGAAATGGGGCATAACAATATTTAGACAAATGCTTGGTTCTCTAGAAGAAATAAAGAGGAAAATGTTTAAGTGGACTGCCTCTTGAGAGTGTGCCTGAAGGTGGGAACAGTTGGAGTAGAAATCTTTCAATATAATTTGATTTTTAAGTTTTAAAAGAAAAAGAACTAATGTCAAATAGACTCATCCATATCTTTCAAAAAGTTAATGTCTCACTTAGAGTAATCTAGTCAGTAATAATTACACTGAAAATGCTGCATAAGAACAAAAATATTTAAATAATTTCAAAAATGATGTTAACATACTGTTTACAAAATAGAAGGATTTAAATAGGTAAGGATAAGTGTTTGACAAAAACTTATCTAACAAATCTTGTATAGCAATTAAATATATCATGTTTTAAAGATATTTTTGGCATATTACAAGAACACAAAAATACATTGAGCAGAGAAAATCAGATTACAAATGAAAGAGGTATGACATGCAAGTTAGAGTGCAGTTCAGTTGCTCAGTTGTGTCCGACTCTTTGTGACCCCATGGACTGCAGCACGCCAGGCCTCCTGTCCATCATCAACTCCCGGAGCTTGCTCAAACTCATGTCCATCAACTCAGCGATGCCTCCCAACCATCTCATCCTCTGTCGTCCCCGTCTCCTCCTGCCTTCAATCCCTCCCGGCATCAGGGCCTTTTCCAAGGAGTCAGTTCTTCGCATCAGATAGCCAAAGTATTGGAGTTTCAGCTATAGCATCAGTCCTTCCAGTGAATATTCAGGACTGATTTCCTTGAGGATTGACTGGTAGGATCTCCTTGCAGTCCAAGGGACTTTCAAGAGTCTTCTCCAATACCACAGTTCAAAAGCGTTAATTCTTCAGCACACTTTTTATAGTCCAACTCTCGCATCCATACATGACTACTGGAAAAGCCATAGCTTCGACTATAGAAGCTTTGATATAGAAATACAAACCAATAAATCTTTGGGATGGGGCAATAAAACAATGGGAATTTATTCTCTCAGAGTTCTGGAGGCCAGAGTCCAAAAGCAAGATGTTGACAGGTATGCACTCCGTCCAGAGGCCCTGGGGGAAGATCACCAACATCCGGCAGCTATTGGTCATCCCTAGTATTCCTTGGCCTGTAGCCACATCACTCTGATCTCTGCTTCTGTCTTCGTGTCTTCTGTCTCATCTCCCTTATGTCTCTCTTCTGAAGATACTCATCATTGGACTTAGGTACCTCCCCCTAAGGAGGTATATCACCAAGAGAGAGAGCACAATAAAAATGTGATCTTGCATGAAAAGATGTGTGCTTTGAGGTATGAGCGCATAGATTTTGGAGCCCAAATACCTGGATTCTATCTAGATCCTACCTCTTTTTGGCTGTGTAATGATGTCACTCCACATCTCTGGATCTCAACCTTCTCAACCATAAAACACGAAGCTAATAATCCCCACCTCACAGGGTTTCCTTGAGGGTGAAAAAGAGGTTAGAATAGAATCTGGTACATTGTAAGCCTTCAACTAAGGATCACTGTTTTCTTTGGTCTGATTTTGGACAACCAGAAGACCTTTCTGACAACCAGAAGGCCAAGAAGAGCCTTCTGGCCTTTCCAGGGTCTTTTCCCTGGTAAGGACAAGGAAAGAAGGAGGGGATGCTGTTGGGTCTGGGTTCTGTACACTCTAGTGCGATTTTGTCACATATTATTTATTTATATTTATTTTCTGCTGCTCTGGGTCTTTGTTGCTTTGCATAGGCTTTCTCCAGTTGCAGTGAGAGGGAGCTACTCTAGTTATGGCGCACAGGCTTCTCGATTGGTAGTTGCTTGTTAGAGCGCAGGCTCCAGGCATGTGAGCTCAGCCATTGTGGCATGCAAACTCAGGAGCTGTGGTTCATGGGTTCTAGAGCGTGCGCACAGTAGTTGCGGCACACAGGCGTAGTTGTGGCACACGGGCTTAGTTGCTCCACAGCATGTGGAATCTTCCTTGACCAGGGATCGAACCCATGTGCCCTGTGTTGGCAGGCAGACTCTTATTCATTGTGCCACCAAGGAATTCCTTGTCAGATGTCTGAAGCAGAGATTCAGCCATCATTTGAAGAGGTGATTTACTCCCCCAGGTCTCAAGCTGCTCCCTAAAGCTTCTGAGAATCCTGAAAAGTACTTCTTACTTCTTTTCAAGTTTTTTGTGGGTGGCTGAGGGAAGTATAGCAGACAGTTGAAGAAGAATGTTTTAATTTCTTGTCTAGCTTTTACCCATCTTTCCACCCTGCTCTCCTTTTCATTTTGTTAGGAAGTTTTACTTTACCTTTTCCTAGTGCTCTGGCACTGCGTGGTACTCATTTTGTTCTAGAATCACCCTGCGAGGTAGGCAGAACCTGTAAGACTGTGGCCATACTACTGATGAGAAAGCCAGCTATCATAGAGTAAAGCTATTTGCTCAGGGCTGTACATGGCTATGACTTTCCAAGTGATGCTAGTGGTAAAGAACCTGCCTGCCAATGCAGGAGACATAAGATACTCAGGTTCTATCCCTGGATTGGGAAGATCTCCTGGAGGAGGGCATGGCAATCCACTCCAGTATTCTTGCCTGGAGAATTCCATGGGCAGAGGAGTCTGGTGGGCTATGGTCTACAGGGTCACAGAGCTGGACACAACTGAAGCGACTTAGCATGCATGCACATATGTGCCTGTGAGAAACAGCCAATGCCATGAGTCTATACCAAGAGCTTACTGCTCTTGTCCTAGAATGTTTTCACTCAACGTTTATTGTGTCAATGAGGGTCTGGTTGCATTGATGCAAGGGGCAGGGGGGACAAAGATGAGTAAATATAGTTTTTTCCTGCAGACCTTCTAACCTAGCACGTTTAGAAGAGGTTTCCATTAACATAGCTGTGTGGAGCATTTGATGTCACCAGGCAGCTTGTACCCCAGACAATAAAGGTCTCTATCAACATGTTTGAAGGCAGTATGATGCAGACATAACCACTCTGATTTTAAAATATGGTAACCTGAATCTTACAGTCTTCTGCAAGAGAAAAAGTGCAAGAATGTCAAAGCATATTTTGAACTAGAGAAAGATAGGAGACTTGTTCTATCAGACAGGGAACACATATCAGAAATCAACAATAGTTGCAGTGTTCTGATGTTGGCCAAGACAAACAAGCTCACAAAGTAGCTACGGATCCATAGGAAGAAGTATTTGAAGGAGAAAGGACAACTTTCTTGTAATTCTGAAGTGTGGACACCTCTTTTTAGCAAGCCAAAATTTCTAGGCCATATGCAAGAGACTGGCAAATTTGATAGCATAAAAATTTGAAACAGCTATCAAGAGAAAAATAACACAAGAACAGCAAGAAAAAAAGAAAACTTGTCATATAGATACCCGACAAAACTATTTGCTGGTATTTATACAAAGAAAGATTTTGCAAACTCCTGGGCTCAAGATTCCAGTTCTAGAAGTCCACATCATAGAAATTCCACAGAAGCACATTGTTACATGTCTGAGGATGTTCATTTCACTGTTGTTTGCCATAGGAAAAAAATAAGAAATTTAAATGTCTACAAAAAGAAAACTAGTCAAATAAATTGTGACACATCTAAACTACAGAATACTCTGCCCAAAGTAAATGGAACGAGGCACTGTTAGAGGAAAATTCCTACTGTAAGTCAGAACAAGAACTATGCAGTGGTTCTGTGCTTTAAAAAATCCATTTGAATATAGGTATACGTGCAAATAGAAATTGTTTCTGGAGGATCTCCAACAAACTTTGAATAAGAGTTACCCCTGGGGAGTGGAATTGGATGGAAGTAGGATTTTCAAGTTTTATTCTTCCTGCTTCCTTATTTTTTGGATGTTTAATTACTTGTGTAACCTTTTTTTTTTTNTACATTAGAAAAAAGATAATATATGAATAATCTGAATTTCTAGCTCAAGAAACTGGAAAAAGAAAAGAAAACAACAAAAAGAAAACAGAAGGAACAAAACAAACAAAAAGCAGAAGTCAATAAACATAAAAGCAAGAGAGAAAATTAATGAAGCAAAAACTCATTTGTCAAAAAAATCAATAAAACTGGCAAACTTATTGACAAAGATATAAAAAGAGATTATACAAATCACCAATGTCAACATGAAAGAAGGGTATCACAGTGGATCTTTCAGGCATTAAAATGATAACAAATAAATACTTACAAACTCAATCCTCATAAATTTGACAGCTTAGAAGACCAGTTCCTTGAAAACCACATACTAGTAAAACTAAGCAAGATAAAATAGATATATGAATAGTCTTATAATCAGTAAAGAAATAGAATTTGTAATACAGTTTCCTGAAAAAGAAATCCCCAGGTTTCAGGTATTTTCAAATAGAGAATTTCTCCAAACATTTAAGGAATTAGTAACCAATTTTTATAAAATCTCTCTGGTAAAGAGAAGAGGAGAGAACACTTTCCAACTCACTTTGGAGTAAAAGTAAATATGCCCACTACTACTGCCACCATTTAATCTTGTTTTGGAGATGCTATAACAAAAGAAAATGAAATAAAAAGTATAATCAACTTGAAAAAACAAAAGAATCAACAAATTATTCAGCAAGTTTTCCAGATAAACTTACAAAAATCAATGCTTTATCTACACCAGCAATAATTGACTAGAAAGATAATAAAAGTAAAATATAAATTACAATAATTAAAAGTAAAAAATATCTAGAAATTATCCAAGACACCAAAAATCCCTCAATGGGAAAACTTAAAAACTCAAAGGAGACTGAAGATCTGAATAAACACAAAGACATCCCATTCTCTTAGACAGAACAATTCAATACTGTAAGATATTGATTCTTCCTAAATTAATCTATGAATGAAATGCAATATCAGACAATTCCACTTGGATAGTTTGAGGAACTCAACTAAATTTACTTAAAAACATATATGAAGGAAAAAAACCTATGAATGGTAAATTCAGTTTCAGAGAAAACAAAGGGTGAATGTGTCCTGTCAAATAATAAAGGTAGGTTAAAAGACTATAATTTAATAAAGACAGTGAAATTGGCATGAGAACAGCTGAAAACAGCAAAGGAACATAATAATTTAAAGACTGACACTTGCTTGTATCAGACTTAATATAATAAAGTATAAAAATAAATTTAAGGGGAAAACAATCGATTGCTTAGTGAATGATTTTGGAAAACAATCTCACCATATGAAGAAGAATAAAAATTAAACTGGACTCCTACCTAATCCTGATACAGGGTTAGACTTCAGATGGATTAAAGATCTAAATATGAAAGATAATGAACCGAAATCAGTGGGGAGCTAAGAGTGTTGAAAAATGCTTAACTAAATTTCAAAAGCATAAACTGTAAGGGAAAAATAAATCAATAGCCTTCATTACATCAAAATGCAGGCAGCTAAGATATAGATGACAGTAATGCAACTGCATGGAATTATAAGGGCTTGTTATTTGGCATAAACTAAGAACTCCCAGAAGAATAAACAAGTGGACGGTAGTAATTCAAATAAAGAAATGAGGAAAAGATATGTAGAGAATATTTTCAAAATAGGAGATCTTAATGAAGGCTGATAAATGAGGAAATGGGGCATAACAATATTTAGACAAATGCTTGGTTCTCTAGAAGAAATAAAGAGGAAAATGTTTAAGTGGACTGCCTCTTGAGAGTGTGCCTGAAGGTGGGAACAGTTGGAGTAGAAATCTTTCAATATAATTTGATTTTTAAGTTTTAAAAGAAAAAGAACTAATGTCAAATAGACTCATCCATATCTTTCAAAAAGTTAATGTCTCACTTAGAGTAATCTAGTCAGTAATAATTACACTGAAAATGCTGCATAAGAACAAAAATATTTAAATAATTTCAAAAATGATGTTAACATACTGTTTACAAAATAGAAGGATTTAAATAGGTAAGGATAAGTGTTTGACAAAAACTTATCTAACAAATCTTGTATAGCAATTAAATATATCATGTTTTAAAGATATTTTTGGCATATTACAAGAACACAAAAATACATTGAGCAGAGAAAATCAGATTACAAATGAAAGAGGTATGACATGCAAGTTAGAGTGCAGTTCAGTTGCTCAGTTGTGTCCGACTCTTTGTGACCCCATGGACTGCAGCACGCCAGGCCTCCTGTCCATCATCAACTCCCGGAGCTTGCTCAAACTCATGTCCATCAACTCAGCGATGCCTCCCAACCATCTCATCCTCTGTCGTCCCCGTCTCCTCCTGCCTTCAATCCCTCCCGGCATCAGGGCCTTTTCCAAGGAGTCAGTTCTTCGCATCAGATAGCCAAAGTATTGGAGTTTCAGCTATAGCATCAGTCCTTCCAGTGAATATTCAGGACTGATTTCCTTGAGGATTGACTGGTAGGATCTCCTTGCAGTCCAAGGGACTTTCAAGAGTCTTCTCCAATACCACAGTTCAAAAGCGTTAATTCTTCAGCACACTTTTTATAGTCCAACTCTCGCATCCATACATGACTACTGGAAAAGCCATAGCTTCGACTATAGAAGCTTTGATATAGAAATACAAACCAATAAATCTTTGGGATGGGGCAATAAAACAATGGGAATTTATTCTCTCAGAGTTCTGGAGGCCAGAGTCCAAAAGCAAGATGTTGACAGGTATGCACTCCGTCCAGAGGCCCTGGGGGAAGATCACCAACATCCGGCAGCTATTGGTCATCCCTAGTATTCCTTGGCCTGTAGCCACATCACTCTGATCTCTGCTTCTGTCTTCGTGTCTTCTGTCTCATCTCCCTTATGTCTCTCTTCTGAAGATACTCATCATTGGACTTAGGTACCTCCCCCTAAGGAGGTATATCACCAAGAGAGAGAGCACAATAAAAATGTGATCTTGCATGAAAAGATGTGTGCTTTGAGGTATGAGCGCATAGATTTTGGAGCCCAAATACCTGGATTCTATCTAGATCCTACCTCTTTTTGGCTGTGTAATGATGTCACTCCACATCTCTGGATCTCAACCTTCTCAACCATAAAACACGAAGCTAATAATCCCCACCTCACAGGGTTTCCTTGAGGGTGAAAAAGAGGTTAGAATAGAATCTGGTACATTGTAAGCCTTCAACTAAGGATCACTGTTTTCTTTGGTCTGATTTTGGACAACCAGAAGACCTTTCTGACAACCAGAAGGCCAAGAAGAGCCTTCTGGCCTTTCCAGGGTCTTTTCCCTGGTAAGGACAAGGAAAGAAGGAGGGGATGCTGTTGGGTCTGGGTTCTGTACACTCTAGTGCGATTTTGTCACATATTATTTATTTATATTTATTTTCTGCTGCTCTGGGTCTTTGTTGCTTTGCATAGGCTTTCTCCAGTTGCAGTGAGAGGGAGCTACTCTAGTTATGGCGCACAGGCTTCTCGATTGGTAGTTGCTTGTTAGAGCGCAGGCTCCAGGCATGTGAGCTCAGCCATTGTGGCATGCAAACTCAGGAGCTGTGGTTCATGGGTTCTAGAGCGTGCGCACAGTAGTTGCGGCACACAGGCGTAGTTGTGGCACACGGGCTTAGTTGCTCCACAGCATGTGGAATCTTCCTTGACCAGGGATCGAACCCATGTGCCCTGTGTTGGCAGGCAGACTCTTATTCATTGTGCCACCAAGGAATTCCTTGTCAGATGTCTGAAGCAGAGATTCAGCCATCATTTGAAGAGGTGATTTACTCCCCCAGGTCTCAAGCTGCTCCCTAAAGCTTCTGAGAATCCTGAAAAGTACTTCTTACTTCTTTTCAAGTTTTTTGTGGGTGGCTGAGGGAAGTATAGCAGACAGTTGAAGAAGAATGTTTTAATTTCTTGTCTAGCTTTTACCCATCTTTCCACCCTGCTCTCCTTTTCATTTTGTTAGGAAGTTTTACTTTACCTTTTCCTAGTGCTCTGGCACTGCGTGGTACTCATTTTGTTCTAGAATCACCCTGCGAGGTAGGCAGAACCTGTAAGACTGTGGCCATACTACTGATGAGAAAGCCAGCTATCATAGAGTAAAGCTATTTGCTCAGGGCTGTACATGGCTATGACTTTCCAAGTGATGCTAGTGGTAAAGAACCTGCCTGCCAATGCAGGAGACATAAGATACTCAGGTTCTATCCCTGGATTGGGAAGATCTCCTGGAGGAGGGCATGGCAATCCACTCCAGTATTCTTGCCTGGAGAATTCCATGGGCAGAGGAGTCTGGTGGGCTATGGTCTACAGGGTCACAGAGCTGGACACAACTGAAGCGACTTAGCATGCATGCACATATGTGCCTGTGAGAAACAGCCAATGCCATGAGTCTATACCAAGAGCTTACTGCTCTTGTCCTAGAATGTTTTCACTCAACGTTTATTGTGTCAATGAGGGTCTGGTTGCATTGATGCAAGGGGCAGGGGGGACAAAGATGAGTAAATATAGTTTTTTCCTGCAGACCTTCTAACCTAGCACGTTTAGAAGAGGTTTCCATTAACATAGCTGTGTGGAGCATTTGATGTCACCAGGCAGCTTGTACCCCAGACAATAAAGGTCTCTATCAACATGTTTGAAGGCAGTATGATGCAGACATAACCACTCTGATTTTAAAATATGGTAACCTGAATCTTACAGTCTTCTGCAAGAGAAAAAGTGCAAGAATGTCAAAGCATATTTTGAACTAGAGAAAGATAGGAGACTTGTTCTATCAGACAGGGAACACATATCAGAAATCAACAATAGTTGCAGTGTTCTGATGTTGGCCAAGACAAACAAGCTCACAAAGTAGCTACGGATCCATAGGAAGAAGTATTTGAAGGAGAAAGGACAACTTTCTTGTAATTCTGAAGTGTGGACACCTCTTTTTAGCAAGCCAAAATTTCTAGGCCATATGCAAGAGACTGGCAAATTTGATAGCATAAAAATTTGAAACAGCTATCAAGAGAAAAATAACACAAGAACAGCAAGAAAAAAAGAAAACTTGTCATATAGATACCCGACAAAACTATTTGCTGGTATTTATACAAAGAAAGATTTTGCAAACTCCTGGGCTCAAGATTCCAGTTCTAGAAGTCCACATCATAGAAATTCCACAGAAGCACATTGTTACATGTCTGAGGATGTTCATTTCACTGTTGTTTGCCATAGGAAAAAAATAAGAAATTTAAATGTCTACAAAAAGAAAACTAGTCAAATAAATTGTGACACATCTAAACTACAGAATACTCTGCCCAAAGTAAATGGAACGAGGCACTGTTAGAGGAAAATTCCTACTGTAAGTCAGAACAAGAACTATGCAGTGGTTCTGTGCTTTAAAAAATCCATTTGAATATAGGTATACGTGCAAATAGAAATTGTTTCTGGAGGATCTCCAACAAACTTTGAATAAGAGTTACCCCTGGGGAGTGGAATTGGATGGAAGTAGGATTTTCAAGTTTTATTCTTCCTGCTTCCTTATTTTTTGGATGTTTAATTACTTGTGTAACCTTTTTTTTTTTTCTCTCGGGAACAACAGCTTTAATAACTAAATACCTTGAAGACAAAAGTGAAAATTCATTTTGGAAATCAGGATGGCAGAGATCACAGGCAACCTAACACTAGGCAAGGCGTTATTTTCAGTTTGCTTTGTTAATCTGCAAAGGATTTGCCTGTTTGGGGCAAAAAAGAAAATAAACCTCCATAACAAAATTGTACTTGGGTTGTAACAGTAGGTTCTCTACAGACAATTTTTTTTGGTTAATTTGGACGTAACCATGAGAATGCAAATCTTACTTAGGTACAAGTCATGCTTGCTTTTATATATGTTAAGAACTTAAATACAGGGGAACCTGTTTTTCACTAATTCAATCACCTCCTTGATGATAGTTCTACCAAGCAGGTCTCTCTCTCTTCTTCCCTCCTTTAAGAATCATCAAAAGCACTACCAACTTCTTACTTAAAAGCCCAAACATCCTTCCTGCTTTTGTCCTTCCTTCTAATTCTACCTTAAAAGCATAGTTCCTCCAACAGAGCATACTACTTTGGCTCAAAAGAATGCCGGGTTCCTTGTTGCCACTACCCAGGAAGCAGTAAAATCCCCAATTTGACTAATCCTGGAAAAAAGGACTCAAGAGACTGTAAAGTGTTTCTGGAAGATCCACAAGTGTGGAGAAAGGACTATAAGGATGAACTCCAAATACACACTCCAGAACCAACTCCAGCATTAACCCAGTTGAATGTCACACCTCTCTTCATCCTTTGGCATGAGAAATTAAGACTGACCAACTGTGCCCGCCCACTGCTAGGATGGGCAAACGCCGAGGAAGTCTGAAGGTGGTTCAGCAGGTACGGTTCTAAGTCTTCGCTTTAGCTTCTACCACAGCAAACACCAAAGAAATCCAAGGCCACCCTATCCCCTATTACCAGAACGCGCTGCTGGCCACTTCCAATCCATCTCATACCATATGGAATTGATTGTGCTGTTTCTCTATCTTTGTAAAAAGCAGTTTCACTTATTTTGTGGAGAATTACAAGTGTGAGAGAGGCATCCTGTCTTCCACCAACACAGTGTCCATCCCAAACTGGTCAGTGCACTGCTTGATGGTGGCCAGGATACTCAGGAGCCGCTGGTCCACAGCATCCAGGTGAGGATCAGAGAGCACTGGGGAGATGGGGTTGTGGGCCATGGCGGACTTTAAGGCAGACTTCAGCACACCATTCTTCAAGGAGTTCAGTCTGTTCCAGGTGGAAACACGAATGATGCAACACTGATAGAGAGGGGGCGAGGATGCTTCTCTCATCCAGCGAGGGGTTCCGAAAGCTTTTGGCATTATCGAGAAGGATGAGCACACTAGCACCTTCATCGTCTTGGAAACTCTCATAGTGATGGCGGTCAGCATTGCCAATCAGGTAATCAAAGACAGCTGTATCAATGATGTCCAAGAGGCGTGGGCCGGAGTCATAAAGAGATGTTTTCTTCACAGCATCGCAGTAGCTCTCATCATACTCCCACCTGGCCAATTTGCCCTCTCGGTAAGTCCTGCCCCATGGGTGTCGGTGTTTCTGTAGAGGCCACACATCTGGAAGCCAAAGCGTGACAGACCCCTCCATCGTGTCTCCATCAGCACAGGCTGGCTCTGTTTCCCGGCAGTAGTAACATCTCCCATAGAAACAAGTATTATTTCCTATGGTTAGGAAGGTGCTCAAGAGCTGCTCCGTGGCAACAGGCTTGATCTCTGTCCTCAGATTAACAAATCTGCCAACCACCAAGGGAGCTCGGCGGAAACCTAGAATCCTGTCCAAATGAAAGGCTGCAACCTCCGCATTGTGTCTATCATAGCCAGCATACGGTTCCCCTTCTACCACATAGTCCCGGTTATACCTGCAGGGCCCTAGGCTCGCTCCATGGCCGCCCGCGCGGTGCGGTGCTGCGCGGCCCCGGCCGCCCCCGGCGCCTCCGGGGAGGGGCAGCCCCACGCCGCGCTCACCGCCCCCAGCCGCCACTACTGCCACTTGTGTAACTTTAAAAATGTAAACAACAAGAAAGCAAGGTTCCTCATCCCCAGGGATGAAGAATAAGGACTTTGCATGTCCATTTAAGCTGGGGAGTCAGACGAGTCAGGAGGCCAGCCAGATGCTATGGGACGGGAAACAGATGTGGAAGAACAGGGGGCCACGAGCACCCCTTATTGCTCAGCTCTAAGCAGAGACTGGAGAAGGTGATGGCACCCCACTCCAGTACTCTTGCCTGAGTGGGCTGTGGTCCATGGGGTCGTGAAGAGTCAGACACGACTGAGCGACTTCCCTTTCACTTTTCACTTTCATGCACTGGAGAAGGAAATGGCAACCCACTCCAGTGTTCTTGCCTGGAGAATCCCAGGGACGGGGGAGCCTGGTGGACTGCCGTCTACGGGGTCGCACAGAGTCGGACACGACTGAAGTGACTTAGCAGCAGTAAGCAGAGACTGTGTGTCGACTGCACAGGGTGAATGAGGGTTTCCTCTTCACTTGAATGAAAGAAATCAAGAATATGGAAGAGGTTGATATGACAGCCATATAGAATGATGTATCACCTGCAGGTCTGAGGCCCTGGAGCTGTCCTAATGAAGCTCAGCTCAGTAGCAGCAGCGTCAGGATACTCAGAGACATCTCTGATCATCCTGGCGGAGGACTCAGGTCTGCCTGCATGAGGCAGCCTATTGGGAGGCCTGGCCTCCAGATCTCACTAGTTCTGGGCTTGTGAGCTGAGGAAGGGCTGAGCTGCAAATACAAGTCTTTCTTATCTGGAAGGAGCTGGGAAACCAGACAACATACCATACTTTGTCTGCCTTTCACTTTCAGGGCCATCGATGACTGAAGAAACACTAGGAATCTGAACAGAGGGCCTCTCTCTTCAGCTCTAGTCGCCAGGATGGGTGGGGCACTCAATGGGTGGGACACTCAGTTTCTCAGCCTTCTATCAGTCCGTGTGTGGGAGAGGAGAGGTGAGCCTGGAACTGACTGCCAGATTCAGATTCTCAACAGAACACGTAGGAAGCTGGTTCTAAGCCATGCATGTGAATTAAGGAGGCAGAAATACTTTTCCTGGAAATCTTCAATATTTGCAGTGGCTTCGATAAACCAGTTGCAGGAAAAAAAAATCACAGACGTGAATGTTATGAGTCCCAAGTCCTTCTGGAATGACTTCCTACTGGAACATGTCAGCGGCAAGATAGGCAAACTTTTTGCCAACTTGTCTCAATTATTATCATTAATAACAACATATATTTTGTACTCAGTACACACCAAGTGCAATTTAAAGTATCTGCGTGTGTCGTCGTACCCAGTTCTCACAATGGCTCTATGGGCTGCGGCACAGTTACTCTCATTTTACAGGAGAAACGAGGCAGTCAGTTAAGTCACTGTCCGGGTTCACACGGGTGGCAGGTGGTGATGTTGGTCCTTCTAGGTGTCCACTCTG
The DNA here is from genome assembly GCA_006410735.1 of Raphicerus campestris. Lineage (NCBI taxonomy): Eukaryota > Metazoa > Chordata > Mammalia > Artiodactyla > Bovidae > Raphicerus > Raphicerus campestris. The sequence continues at coordinate 162,959 of SJYW01041957.1, read as the reverse complement.
GGGCATCCTCTGCACTGTGCACGGAACCCTTGGCAGCCTTGCAGTCTGTGGAATAAATGTGAGAGCAAAACGGGGCCTGAGGTGATGCACAGCATGGGGAGTGCCTCCAGGGAACTTCTTGGTTGCCATTAAGCAGGGGAGAGACAGCTTGGGGTTTGGGGGGACAGACTCACTTGGAGGGTAAATAGCAAAAAATCAGGGGAATGGAACCCAATCTTTGACGTTTTCTGGCTTCTGTGTTTTCATCAAAATAGGATACTGATTGGTGTGAGTCACATTCCTTGTGGGAAAAGTGTGCACAGGTAGTTCTTTCTCAGCGACAGAGGTCTCTCGGGAGCCAAAGAGAATTTCCCAACTTGGCTTGGGAAACACTGTGACAGCAGGAGGATTTAAGAATTCAAATGCAGTCCGTCCACCCAACTCTATTTCATAAAGAACTTGTTCAGTGAGGATGAGGGTCCTGTCCAAGGACTCACAGCTACTGAGCAGATACCCTAGGACCAGACCCTGTTCTGCTTTCAAATTAGCCTTGAGCTGCCTCCTGTTCTATTTTGGCATACTGTCCTCTGGTGCTGAGACCTGCCACCCCATCCATGTCATGGACTTTCAGATGTTCATCATGGACCACACATTTGTTGAAATGACTGGAAGAGTCAATTGATTAGCAATTATGTTCATTATCACAGATTTGTACTTGATTCAGTATTGCTGTTGTTCAGTCGCTAGGCTGTGTCCGACTTTGTGACCCCATGGACTGCAGAACACCAGGCTTCCCTGTCCTTCACTAACTCTCGGAGTTTGCTCAAATTCATGTCCCTTCAATCAGTGATGCCATCCAACCATCTCATTCTCTGTCGTCCACTTCTCCTGCCCTCAACCTTTCCCAGCATCAGGGTGTTTTCCAATGAGTTGGCTTCGCATCAGGTGGCCAAAGTATTTGAGCTTCAGCAACAGTCCTTCCTATGAATATTCAGGATTGATTTACTTCAGGATTGACTGGCTTGATCTTCTTGACTCAATGGTTTCTAGCATATTCAGAGTTGTGCATCCATCACCACAATCCTATTTTAGAACATCTGCAAAGGTCCTCTGTGCTGATAAGTCTTCATCAGTCAATCTCAATCTCACCCCCAGCTGCAGACAACCACTAACTTTTTATATCAGCTTTCTCTGGACACTGAATATGCATAGAATTACATAATTTCATGGTCATTTTCATCTGTTTTTTTCACTTACCAAAAAAAATTTTGAGACTTTTTATTGCTAACTTGTATTCCATTTTATGAATATACCACTCTCTGTTTATTCATTCAATCATCAGATGGCAGACATTTGGACTGACTTATGGCCATTATGAATAGCGCTTCCCAGGTGGTGCCAGTGGCAAAAAAAAAAACCTGCCTGCCAATGCAGAAGATGTAAGAGAGGCAGGTTTGATCCCTGGGCTGGGAAGATTCTCTGGAGGAGGGAACAGCTACCCATCCAGTATTCTTGCCTGGAGAATGAATGAACAGAGGAACCTGGTAGGCTACAGTTCATAGGGTCAGAAAGAGTTGGACATGACTGAAGCGACTGAGCATGCACATACACGGCAAATTTATGTTAAATTGAAGCCGCCAAACTGTTTTCCAAAATAGTTGTACCATTCTACCTTTCCACCAGCTATGCATGGCGTTTCCAATTTTTCCACATCTTGATGACATTTGGTATTCTCTACCTTTTTGACTATAGTTATTCTAGTGAGCGTGTCATGGTATCTTGTAGTTGTAGTTTGCATTCCTCTGACGATGAATCAGATCAAATATGTTTTCATGAGTTTAGATATTTGAATGTCTCTCTTGGTGAAATGTATAGTCTTTCACTATTCTAAAATTATACTTTTTCAATTCTTATTTTGAAGTTGTGCTCTTTACTTTCTTTGTGGATACATACCTTTTCTTATATATGACTGGCAAATATTTTCCCTCAATCTGTGGCTTATATCTTTCAAGCTGTCTTCTGAAGAGCAATTAAACAAAAAAAATTAATGAAGCTTAATTTACCTATTTTTTTCTTTTATGGCTTATACGTTTGGTATTGTATCTATGTTTGCCTAACCAAATATTTGAAATAGATCCTTCTGTGCTTTCCCTTAGAAGTTTTGTAGTTTTATCTTTATATTTAGGCCTATGGTCCATTTTTCCTAACCTGACTAAAAGTCTCACTTTTCCTGAGCTGGAGTCTCCTATAGACAACAAAAAGGGAGCAGTCGTGTGTGGCTTCTTCCTCCCCTAGGGGCAACCACTGAGTGGGAATCTGCTGCAAAAGCTTTCCATGCTGCTCACCTAGTCACTGCCTTTAACAGAGGACAGCTGACAGAGCCCTTCAGAACCCTCTCTCATTGTCTCTAAAACAGCAATTTGCATCCTGCTTTAGATTTGAGATACTGTCTCTCAGTGTTTCACTTGTTTTATACAGTTGTTTTGTGTCTAATAGGCATTTTTCTGTGGTGTGTATTACTGGATTGTGGTCCATCTACGGCTTTAATTTAGGCTTTGTTTTTAGTTCATGTTGATGTGTTTTAAGGATTGAAGTTAAATAATATGTGCTGCTCCATCATTTTTTTCCAGGAACTTCCAATCATTTTTTAAAAGTAGCAATAAAAATCTAGATATTGCAATTTCGACTTTGAAAGGTTACAATCTTAATCTGCTTATAAAAAGAACAGGCCTGGTATTTTTGTAGTCATACGGGCCCAAGGCTTAAATCAGTATGAACCAATGAAATTTCTGATACTATATATTGAAGAAAGGCATTAAGGAATTAAACACCCGCATAACATACATACAACACTCACACACACGGACTACCACCCTAGGTCTGCAGGATTTAAAATTAAGAGACCATTCTCTTGAATATATTACATATGCAAATAGACTGATTATCAGGAATGTAGGTTTATTTAATTAAAAAACAAAACAGAACAGATTCATCCCCCAGAGTTCTGTATCTTTTAAAGCAGCAGCAATCACAAGGCACATATATACAAAATACCTCAAGCAAAATAGAAACTAAACATTAAAAAATATATGTTATCTAAAAAGATGTTGAGGACCATTTGTTAATATGAACATATACCATAAAAATGATATTTTCAATATAATTTTATTCCTTTCCCTTTAACAAGAGATGGAATAAGAATGTAATATCTATGCACTATCTTGTGGTACATATCACAAACATTTATATCACCCAACATGGTCTGCTAAAGAAAAAAAACAGATAGCTAAAGCACAGATTAAAATTTTATTTTCAGTGCTTTCACATCTTTTTCAGATATCTGGAATTCATTAAGCTGAAAAGAAATAAAAGGTCTCATTTTCTTTAGCTTAGAAAAAGCCATGGTTATATGTTCCTAGGCAAACCCACTATACAAAAAAGAATACATTCAAGATATTCTAAAATATCAAGGACATGATTTCTATTTTGGGATGATCACAGTAACCCTCTTCAGAAAACAGATTAGGACTCAACAAAGAATAAATGTAAAGGTCAATTATACTAAAATAAAATAGTATTTGATGTAAATTATTGCTCACTTAGGAAGTATAATGACTGTTCTCTGCTTAGGGAGGCTAAGATTCAATGTTAGAAATGGTGCAACATCAGTATTTAGTATGTATAAAAATTCTAGGATTCAAATATATTATAATGAAAAGTTTATAATAATTACACAAAACTGTTCCTTTATGTATTAGCCACCACTGAGCTTCACATGACAAAGACTGAAAAAGACGTGGCTGGATTAGATCTTCAGTACATTTTGTATCATATATGTTGAAGTGCCTCTAAGCTTTACTGGTGTAGATAATTTTGTCTAATTATTTAGACAAATAGTACTAAATAGCACAATTTAAGTATCAGTTAGATGCTGTCATTAGTTTTCCCTTTAAAAAAAAAATTAGATTTTGGGTTTTCAGATGTTTTCCTTTAAAAAGTCACCAGCATCCATCTCATGGTCACACAACACGCTGACACCCACACCGTCTAGAGACACCTTATCGGGTAACTGCAAGGCATCCTCTGCTCGCTCGGCCAGGATTCTGAGGCCTGAGTGTGGTGGGTGGAGTGGCCACCAGGCCCCAGACTAAAGCAGCACGGTCTGGGCCACCTCGCTGATCGTGGACGCAGCCTTCTCCAGGTCCTCTTCTGTTTGTTCCACTGTGACCACAACCCTAATGCTGAGAAACCATAAGGGATGCAAAAGACAGTCAAACAAGAGTCTACACAAAGGGTCAGCGGCCATCTATTTTTGTGCATAAAGCTCTTCTACTGGAACATGGCCTACTGTCCACAGCCACCTTCTCACTGCCCTGGCAGGGCTGACAACTGTGGCAGGGACCTCGTGTCCTGCGAACATCAAGTACTGACTGCCACTTCCAGGAGTGACTGGACTACTAGTGATCTGGTCAAAGTAACCTTGCAGTGGGGCTCTGCTAGGGCCGACAGGAAACTCTATGCTTTAAATCTACCACCGCAAGCAGTACCAGGTTCAAAGCAGGGAGTCAATATTTCTCAAATTAATGAGTCTGCGGCTGTTCACAACTTTAATTCACTAAGTCATACAGAGTTCTACAATATTTTGATGCAAGGCAAAGGTTTTCAAGTTTTCAGGAAACATCAGCTTGACAGCTCAGTGCTACCCCTGTGCCTCTTACTCTGCTCTGCAAATATCTGCATCAGCCACTGGACACATATGTGCTGAGGTAGGCTGGGCCTGGAGTCCTGAGGGCACAAAATTAGGGTGGCCCCTGTCCTCATGAAACACAGGCTCACAACTCAGGATGGTGTGATTAGAAGAAAGCGAGCAGGATCTTCAGGGTGCATTCCAGCTGCTGCCAGAACAGTCTTCCAGAACCCAGCCTGGTGCTCCGTGTCTGCCTGGTGCTCTCACTCCGTATGCTCGTCTGGGTCTTTCCCAGGCTGCCTCTCAATGGTTCCTCCCAAACCCGTGCTCTGGGCTCCCCTGATAACACCTGTAGATCTCCATCACCCTGCATTCCCTGTTGGAAGGCCTCATGCCCACCCCAGCTTGTCTGATATACTCAATTCTCCTGGTTNGACACATATGTGCTGAGGTAGGCTGGGCCTGGAGTCCTGAGGGCACAAAATTAGGGTGGCCCCTGTCCTCATGAAACACAGACTCACAAGTCAGGATGGTGTGATCAGGATCTTCAGGGTGCGTTCCAGCTGCTGCCAGAACAGTCTTCCAGAACCCAGCCTGGTGCTCCGTGTCTGCCTGGTGCTCTCATTCCGTATGCTCGTCTGGGTCTTTCCCAGGCTGCCTCTCGATGGTTCCTCCCAAACCCGTGCTCTGGGCTCCCCTGATACACCTGTAGATCTCCATCACCCTGCATTCCCTGTCGGAAGGCCTCATGCCCACCCCAGCTTGTCTGATATACTCAATTCTCCTGGTGTGACTTATGCATCGCCTGCTCTCGGAAGCCTGAGTCCCTCCCAGGCTAGAATTAACCACATCCTCCTCCCCTGTGACCTGTGTCATGACCTCGAACACTCGATGTTCTGGGTATCTAACCTCCTTGGACTACCCTGTAAAGACTTAAGGGCAGAATAAGGATGTTTTGTTCAATGAACACTGATTTTACTTATTTTTAATTAATTTATTTTAATTGGAGGCTAATTACTTCACAATATTGTAGTGGTTTTGCCATACATTGACATGAATCAGCCATGGGTGTACATGTGTTCCCCATCCTGAACCCCCTTCCCACCTTCCTCCCCATTCAAACACTTATTTTAAATCATGAGTCAAGGTACTTTCCCTGGAGGGCTGCTCAAACCTCTCTCGATTTTCCCCACTGATGCTTTGTTTTTCCTTGGGGGTTTAATAAATGTTTGTCAGATTAAGTATCACACAGTGCTTGGGCCAGAGGTGAGATGAAACCACCAACCAGACTGTGCCCCTCCCTGCAGGACTGTCCTCGGGGCAGAAACGGCTGCCACAGTGGCAGGCTGTCGCCGATGGGAACCTGGGCTGTCCCAGTTCAGTCTTGGGATCACAGATGTTTCATTTACTAGAGCCCTGAGGGATTTTCAATTAAAAATGGGAAACATCTAGTTTAAGAACAACTGGTGATATACTATTTTTTAATGATACATATTCTTCCTTATCCTGTGGTGATCTTTCAATAAATTTCAAAACATANACTAAAAAGCCTCTTGATGAAGGGGAAAGAGGAGAGTGAAAAAGCTGGCTTAAAGCTCAACATTCCGAAAACGAAGATCATGGCATCTAGTCCCATCACCTCATGGAAAATATATGGGGAAACAATGGAAACAGTTCAGACTTTATTTTGGGGGCTCCAAAATCACTGCAGATGGTGATTGTAGCCATGAAATTAAAAGATGCTTACTCCTTAGAAGGCCTTCCCTGGTGGCTCAGAGGTTAAAGCCTCTGCCTGCAATGCAGGAGACCTGGGTTCAATCCCTGGGTCAGGAAGATTCCCTGGAGAAGGAAATGGCAACCCAGTCCAGTATTCTTGCTTGGAGAATCCCACGGACGGAGGACTCTGGTGGGCTACAGTCCACGGTGTTGCAAAGAGTCGGACTCAACTGAGTGACTTCACTTTCACCCCTTGGAAGAAAAGTTATGACCAACCTAGATAGCATATTAAAAAGCAGAGACATTACTTTGCCAACAAAAGTCCATCTAGTCAAGGGTATGGTTTTTCTAGTGGTTATGTATGGATGTGAGAGTTGGACTGTGAAGAAAGCTGAATGCTGAAGAATTGATGCTTTTGAACTGTGGTGTTGGAGAAGACTCTTGAGAGAGTCTCATGGACTTTGCCAACAAAAGTCCATCTAGTCAAGGGTATGGTTTTTCCAGTGGTCATGTATGGATGTGAGAGTTGGACTGTGAAGAAAGCTGAATGCTGAAGAACTGATGCTTTTGAACTGTGGTGTTGGAGAAGACTCTTGAGAGTCTCATGGACTGCACAGATCCAACCAGTCTATTCTAAAGGAAATCAGTCCTGGGTGTTCTTTGGAAGGAATGTTGCTAAAGCTGAAACTCCAGTACTTTGGCCACCTCATACGAAGAGTTGACTCTCTGGAAAAGACTCTGATGCTAGAGTGATTGGGAGCAGGAGGAGAAAGGGGATGACAGAGGATGAGATGGCTGGATGGCATCATCGACTCGATGGACTTGAGTGAACTCCGGGAGTTGGCGATGGACAGGGAGGCCTGGCGTGCTGCAATTCACGGGGTCGCAAAGAGTCGGACATGACTGAGCCACTGAACTGAACCCATCCCTACGATATGCAGAGATTCTTCAACTTTTATCACTGATTTCTGGTGTTCAGATATTCTGTTTTTTGTTATTTTTCATCTTTATCTTTTGTACTGCTGTAATTATTTTACTAATGAGCTTGTTATCATTTTTAGAAAAACAAAGCTATGATTCTTTAAACAATGGCAATATGGATATTGTGGATTCACACAAAGAGAAATTTGAATGAACTGTGTTTTTGGTTTCTTGGTTGCAATTTAGTCTGACTCAGCTAATTAAATTCACTCAAAACCATAGAGGTGATATTCAAAATTTTTCATGAGTTGTTTGAATGTGATGAAGATAAACTTCGAGTTGGTTGAAAAGATATACAACTCACCCTTGTAAAGCTTTATGAATTCGTTTGCACTTTTCCTTCAGCACTGCAAAAATACCTGAATGAAACAAATACATTTGATAGTACATTTGGAAAATTTGGTATTACTAATCTAAAAATGTTTTTAAAGACCCAGTTCATAAATTTATTTTAATTAATTAACTTTACTTTTGGCCATGCCATGTGGCATGCAGGATCTTAATTTCCCAACCAAGGATCAAAATCATGCCCCTGCAGAGTCTTAACCACTGGATCCCCAAGGAAGTCCCCAGTTCATCAATTTCAAATGCTGCAAATCCTTCTGCCTACTAATAACACACAGACAGCTGATAACTCCTCTGAAGACCCCTAGCTTTCATCTCTGGCACATACTAGCTGGCCCCTTCTCACTCCACTTTCAGCAAAATCCAGGAGGTTTTCAACAACAGAACAATGGCTCTTTTTCTTACCAAGATTCTATAAATTATCTAGCTAAGAATAAAAGGGTACAAATCTGATTTCTGGACCCTAAAGAATTTGGGAAAACACAGACAGGGTGTTAATGTTTGATTTTTTTCTTGATACTTTTCTTTCTTTTAAGGAAGTTTTACAAGCTGAAATATCTAAGATGAGAGTGGCGGGCTACCTGACAAGCAAGCATATGAACATGCACAGAGAAACATTGACTTTTACTGATTCTCTGAATTTAAAAAATCAATGCTGAAACTTCAGAAGTTTAGAAAATTTAAACTTTACTAAACCTAGGCCTGGTCTTGCATTTGTGTTTTAGCCCTTGGCGAGGAGGTGTTATCACAACCTAGAATCACATTTTAATTGAGTCACCTGCCCATTAAGCAAGCTTTAATGGTTGGCAAACCAGTTTGACTTTGGTACCAACTCGTGGTTCAAAGGCTGAAGGGGAAAACCAGACAATAGCTATAAAATTATATGTACCAAAAATTAGCATACTTCAGCAAATTTCTCCAATAAATAAATAAATGAACTAAACGGTGACTGGCCCAGAGGTAACCCTCCTGTTTCCGGCTCTTTGCCCACCAAAGGAGCCAGCTCTGCTGTGGCTCTGGCTTCATCTCCAGAAACGAGAGAAACTCTATACCAAAACCCTGAGGCAGGGACAACTTCTTCACCACCATTCTTCCCATAGGTTGCCAGATAATCTAATTCTGAGCCAGAGTTTTGTCTAAGAAATAATTCCCTTCAGCCAGTTTCTCAAAAAGCAAACCAGGAGCATGGCTAACATAACCTGTGTTATCTTTGATTTCCTGGCATTAAAGGTTATACCTGGATTCTCTTCCATGATGTTGAGAGCCTCAATCGCAGCAGCAGCTAACAGGGGAGGTAAGGAAGCTGAAAAGCAGTATCCCTGGCCAGAAAGCCGCTGAAAAGAAACAAACAAGTCACAAAGCATACATTTGGTTGGGGGTGGGCGGTTGGGGGGGACAGAAAGGCTGAAAAAACTAAAGGCACTAAATCTCCGTACCACCTACCAAATACTGCGCACAGCTGCTAAGGTGGTAAAACCCAGGCATGCACAGATGTTATCATGTAACAAAACAAAACCTTTTTTTAGAAAGGGAAACAATTTGTAAATGTAAATATTTTGAGTGATGCTTTAAGAAATCTATTTCTAAATAAAAACTGTGTGATAAACTAAGAATGAAAATTTGCAAAAAACATTTACATGTTTGGGTGACTGAAATGGAGCAGTAAGCTTCAGTTTTTGCGCTTTGTTTTTAAGAAGAACCCACCTGATGGTCAATTACGAAAGACCTGCCACAGCAGAAACCCCCAATAGAAGCAAGTGAATTCTCCATGTTGGCACTGATAAGATCAATATCATCAATCTGCCAGAAAAGAGGGACAGTGGGAGTTACTTCTCAATTTAAAGAAAAGGGGAAAAAAAAAGGCCAATGTCAAGCTTAGAGACAAAATTCCAGCAGTGATGATGTCAACAACTGGATTCAAACCACCTCTACAAAAATAAAGGTTAAGTCATACAAAATCAATTGTTAAAAGGACCGCTGCTTCACAACCCACCTCTGAAAGTGTCTCATTTTACATATACTTTCCTGCCATTTCATCATGCATTGACAATTTATTCACAGAGTATAAAAGATGAAATCTAAAGCTGTTTGATACTAAACATATTCAGAGGCACTAGATAAGATCATTCCTTGCTAAAACAGTGGTCTCAGCTGGCCTTCTCCATAGAAGGTACTTGAGAGAAACAAAAAGGAATCTTTTGAGCATTTTTGAAATGTGTATTACATTCATCTTTTCCACCTTTCCAAAAACAAAATCATTTTATTCAAACATGAAGGCAATAGGTTCTTTGAACAAATGAAGGAATTTGGGCAGTGGATAAACCTAATGTGCCCAGTGGGCTCCTGAATACCCACCACCTTTTCAACTGCTCAGCACTCCTTGGGCCCTCACGTTCTGCTCCAGCCCCCAGCACCAAGTTCCAGCTTGCGCATAACAGCCATTCAGTAATTACTCACTGGTGGCCATAATAACTGGTCGGATCACATATGGCGTTATTTTAAGTGTTCCACATATCCAACAAGGAAACCTGCGCCCTCTTATTCTTCTTCATCCTTTCCTTATGAAAAATTCCAAACATATATCAAAGTATTACAGAATTACCACCAGATTTAATAATTATCAACTTATGGACAATTCTGTTCTATGAACAGCCCCCTACTGCCCTCTTCATTTCTTTGGAGCAAATTTTGGACTTAACTTGTTTTCATCCATAAATATTTCAGTGAGCATTTCTAAAAGATATGCACCTTTTCAAAAACATTATCAAAATTTCTTAATGTCAAACATTGAGGGTTCAAATATCTCTGTTTCACAAACCTTGTTTTCCATAATATTTGTATGAATCAGGATCCAAATAAAGTCCATACATTCTGTTCTTTTACTCAAGCTCTTATAAATAGTATCTCTGAGACAACTGCTAAAAGCAGTCAGGAAACCACAACAGTGAAATTAGATGGTGCTTTTATCTTCTTTAAAATCTTCATGTCTTAAAAGCTGCTCTGGTGTAAATTTTACTTGAATTACATTTCGATTTTTCTTAAATTCTTTAGGGCATTTAGTTGCCAGATGCCAGTCTCTCTGGGGAGCATGCTTCAGGCAACTGTCTGTGACAGTCATTCTGCTTTACATTTTGCTCTAGTTCTGTATGGGTAGAGGGATGCAAATATAATTGAAGGTGATTTTATGTTTCATAAGTTCAACTTTTTAACACAAGATGTGAAAATTTTTATACACAAGATTTGGAGAAAAGCTTCTTTAACTTGACCACACAGTGGAAGGGCAAGGACAGGCTATGGCAGTGGTGAATGAAGACAGACTACAGCAGCGGTGAGCGAGGACAGAGTACACGGTGGTGGGCGAGGGCAGGCTACGCAGCGGTGAGTGGTGACTGGTCGTGCAGATGAGCCCACGCTGCTCCTCCTTCCTGAAGATCTAGGCGCTCACACTACCAAGGGTGAGGCTAAGAAGCTTATTTTCCTTCAGTAAAAGGACATACTCCAGTTGTCTGGGACCTTGTGGGGCTTTTCTGTGAATGTCATGTTGGTAAGTGTTTCTGATATTGTATATATAAAAATCATCCCCATACATACGTATTACACAAAATATACAATTTTAAATATTAGAAAGAACATCTTTTCACTGCAATAATAAATATTTTCTAAGGACAACTTGAGGAATTCTTACTGATTTTAAGGAAAAAAAAGAAGGTAAATTTAACTGTTTCTAGAGAAGAGATACTGAAAGCTGGGATCAAATGCTACCTTGTAAACAGAACACAGTTCTATGATCAGTCACTCTGCGTTCGTAGTTTCGAGGGAAGATGGGGCCTCTGGTGTGGC
>SJYW01041957.1:123078-148154 GCA_006410735.1 Raphicerus campestris | reverse complement strand
AAAAAAAAAGGCCAATGTCAAGCTTAGAGACAAAATTCCAGCAGTGATGATGTCAACAACTGGATTCAAACCACCTCTACAAAAATAAAGGTTAAGTCATACAAAATCAATTGTTAAAAGGACCGCTGCTTCACAACCCACCTCTGAAAGTGTCTCATTTTATATATACTTTTCTGCCATTTCATCATGCATTGACAATTTATTCACAGAGTATAAAAGATGAAATCTAAAGCTGTTTGATATTAAACATATTCAGAGGCACAAGATAAGATCATTCCTTGCTAAAACAGTGGTCTCAGCTGGCCTTCTCCATAGAAGGTACTTGAGAGAAACAAAAAGGAATCTTTTGAGCATTTTTGAAATGTGTATTACATTCATCTTTTCCACCTTTCCAAAAACAAAATCATTTTATTCAAACATGAAGGCAATAGGTTCTTTGAACAAATGAAGGAATTTGGGCAGTGGATAAACCTAATGTGCCCAGTGGGCTCCTGAATACCCACCACCTTTTCAACTGCTCAGCACTCCTTGGGCCCTCACGTTCTGCTCCAGCCCCCAGCACCAAGTTCCAGCTTGCGCATAACAGCCATTCAGTAATTACTCACTGGTGGCCATAATAACTGGTCGGATCACATATGGCGTTATTTTAAGTGTTCCACAGATCCAACAAGGAAACCTGCGCCCTCTTATTCTTCTTCATCCTTTCCTTATGAAAAATTCCAAACATATATCAAAGTATTACAGAATTACCACCAGATTTAATAATTATCAACTTATGGACAATTCTGTTCTATGAACAGCCCCCTACTGCCCTCTTCATTTCTTTGGAGCAAATTTTGGACTTAACTTGTTTTCATCCATAAATATTTCAGTGAGCATTTCTAAAAGATATGCACCTTTTCAAAAACATTATCAGAATTTCTTAATGTCAAACATTGAGGGTTCAAATATCTCTGTTTCACAAACCTTGTTTTCCATAATATTTGTATGAATCAGGATCCAAATAAAGTCCATACATTCTGTTCTTTTACTCAAGCTCTTATAAATAGTATCTCTGAGACAACTGCTAAAAGCAGTCAGGAAACCACAACAGTGAAATTAGATGGTGCTTTTATCTTCTTTAAAATCTTCATGTCTTAAAAGCTGCTCTGGTGTAAATTTTACTTGAATTACATTTCGATTTTTCTTAAATTCTTTAGGGCATTTAGTTGCCAGATGCCAGTCTCTCTGGGGAGCATGCTTCAGGCAACTGTCTGTGACAGTCATTCTGCTTTACATTTTGCTCTAGTTCTGTATGGGTAGAGGGATGCAAATATAATTGAAGGTGATTTTATGTTTCATTAAGTTCAACTTTTTAACACAAGTTGTGAAAATTTTTATACACAAGATTTGGAGAAAAGCTTCTTTAACTTGACCACACAGTGGAGGGCAAGGACAGGCTATGGCAGTGGTGAATGAAGACAGACTACAGCAGCGGTGAGCGAGGACAGAGTACACGGTGGTGGGCGAGGGCAGGCTACGCAGCGGTGAGTGGTGACTGGTCGTGCAGATGAGCCCACGCTGCTCCTCCTTCCTGAAGATCTAGGCGCTCACACTACCAAGGGTGAGGCTAAGAAGCTTATTTTCCTTCAGTAAAAGGACATACTCCAGTTGTCTGGGACCTTGTGGGGCTTTTCTGTGAATGTCATGTTGCTAAGTGTTTCTGATATTGTATATATAAAAATCATCCCCATACATACGTATTACACAAAATATACAATTTTAAATATTAGAAAGAACATCTTTTCACTGCAATAATAAATATTTTCTAAGGACAACTTGAGGAATTCTTACTGATTTTAAGGAAAAAAAAGAAGGTAAATTTAACTGTTTCTAGAGAAGAGATACTGAAAGCTGGGATCAAATGCTACCTTGTAAACAGAACACAGTTCTATGATCAGTCACTCTGCGTTCGTAGTTTCGAGGGAAGATGGGGCCTCTGGTGTGGCTGAGCCATCCTCCACGGACTCAGGGAAGTGCTGCCCATGCACACTGATGAGGAGCACTGTCTTGTATCCATGAAACCTGGCCAGCAGGATGGAACTGCATGGTTACTGTATGAGGGAATGTTCCAAAAAAGGAGAGCTTACATTGATTCCAAAATGTTCCGTGACTCCTCGGCCATGCTCTCCCAGGACTCCAAATGAAAGGCTTTCTTCCAGAAAGATTCTTGCTTTATATTTATATTTTAACTTAACCTATGTGGTAAATAAACACAATTTGAAAATACTGATAATCAGCAGTGTATAGAACAGATGGTTAAGGACAAAATTAAACCTAAAATAAAAAGGAGAGGAAAAAAACGTACAGTTGATCCTAAGTATTGGTGGATTCGTATTTGTGAAACTGCCAGTTTGCTAAAATTTGTGACCTCAAATTAATACTTAAGGCACGCTTGCAGAGTGGTGAAAACTGTGAGTCACCTGGAACACACTTTCCAGCCGAGCCAACAGGCTACTGCTTCAGCTCATACTCTGAATAAGTGTCCTCTTCACGTCCTGTTTACTGCCACATTTTTCACATTTTGTGTTCTCTGTTGGTGATTTTGTTATTTAAAATGGATCCCTAGCACAGTGCTGAAGTCTTGTCTCGTATTACTAAGTGCAAGAAGGCTATCATGTGCCTTATGGAAAAAAATGTGTCTTACATAAGCATCATTCAAGCCAGAGTTATAGTACTGCTGACCATGAGTTCAATGTGAATAAATCAACAATGTATATGAAATAAGGTGTCTTTTAACACAAAAACATATAAAACAAGGTTACGTATTGAGCAATGGATGAAAACGTTGTGATGAGAGGCCTGCAGAAAACTAACTCTGTATTCATCCTAGGAGCAAAATTTAGTATTTGATAATCCAGTATTGGCAGCATGTTAACAGAACATAAGTAAATATATCCAGGGGCTTCCCTGGTGGCTCAGNCTCAGTTTTCTTTTTTCTGTGTTAATCATGTAGTATCACCTAATTTTACTATCAAACAGTAAGTGGAAAATGTTTTAATAAGAACATTTACTTTTCCAATAAGTGATTTTCATTCATTACTTGAAATGTTGAGAAAAGAGCTAAACAGGCCAACATTTTCTTCACTGAAAATAGGTGCCTCAATGATCCTTTCAGGAAAAAGACAAAATCAAAAACAACCTTTTGCTGGGCCAGGGAAAGAGACCCTAGACTCACAAATGCACAAACTACTAAAATGAAAGGAAAGGGGTCTTCACTTCTGCTTTAATGCTCAGTGCAAAGGGTTAATGTACCCTAAATATTTAGAATAATTTAACCGTAGAAGGTATTTTAGAGATTTAAAATATAGCCTTAGCAGATCTCAGGTAGCTTCCCTGAACTTACCTACACTGAANAGGGGTCTTCACTTCTGCTTTAATGCTCAGTGCAAAGGGTTAATGTACCCTAAATATTTAGAATAATTTAACCGTAGAAGGTATTTTAGAGATTTAAAATATAGCCTTAGCAGATCTCAGGTAGCTTCCCTGAACTTACCTACACTGAAATTTCAAGGTAATGTAATACAACTATAATAATTTAAGTGATTGGTTCCAGAATAAGGAAAAACATAGAAAATATCCTATTGAAAAAACAAAAAGTAAAAATACATGCAATATACATATAAAGAAAGGAAAAAAGATGATTAGCAAGCATGGATAACTGCTAGAAAGGAACAAAGCAAGTTAACAGGAAGGACAATATACTCAGAAAACATTACACGTTACTCCAGGCTGTTGGTTTGGTGTCTTATTACAAAACCATCACACAGCAAATTAATCTTCAATCTTTGTCCAGATATCACAGTCTGTTTGAAGCTTGAACTACAACAGGATAAGAATTATACGTGTGAGTGGGTGTGTGCTGTCATTTAGTCATGTCCAGCTCTTTGAGACCCCATGGACTGTAGCCCCCCAGGCTCCTCTGTCCATGAGATTTTCCAGGCAACTCCATGGGATCTTCCTGACCCAGGATTGAACTCACATCTCTTGCATTTCCTGCACTGGCAGGCAGATTCTTTACCACTGTGCCTGCCACCTGGGAAGCCCAAGAAAGACAGTGACAAATAAAGTCAAAAGAGAGTTCAAAAAAGAGTTCAAAAAAGAGCTGACAACACAACTGTGTGTTTATTACATTCAGACATATGAGAGATTAAATGTAAAACAAATTCGAACAGCATATTACATATATATGGTATGCTATCATTTTTGTAAAACTGGGGTGAAAAAGTATGAAAGTGGTTTGCATACACTGAAAAAAAGTCTCTGGAAGAATTAACAGACTACTGACAGTAGCTGTCTTTTCTAGGAGGCAGAATGACAGTGGGGAGAGGACTTCACTATCTTTCTAAACCTTTTTGAGATTTATATCATGGACTGAATTATTCAATCAAGAAAATTAATTTAGGGTTTTATAAAAAGTGAAATAAGTTAGACAGAGAAAGACAAACACTGTATGATCTCACTTATATGTGGACTTGAAAAAAACAAACAAACCACAATGAAAACAGACTCACAGAGAAGAAATATGTGGCTGCCAANATTCAATCAAGAAAATTAATTTAGGGTTTTATGAAAAGTGAAATAAGTTAGAGAAAGACAAACACTGTATGATCTCACTTATATGTGGACTTGAAAAAAACAAAACAAACAAACCACAATGAAAACAGACTCATAGAGAAGAAATATGTGGCTGCCAAAGGAGAAGGGGATGAGGAGTGGCGAGAATTAGCTACAGGGGATTAAGAGGTACAAACGTCCCATTATAAAATAAATAAGCAATGGGGATGTAATATACAGCATAGGGTATATGGCCAATAATACTGTAATAACTTTAGGGACAGATGGTTGCTAGACTTGCCATGGTGATCATTTCATAATGTATGCAAATGTCAAATCACTATATACTTGAAACTAACAATATTTTTTGTCAACTATATTGCAATTTAAAAATTAATCTAAAAATCATTAAAGACTCCCCCCCTCCACACACAAATCTGAAAGCACACAGCATCCTATTATGCATATTTCAGGTGATTCAAATGAAAAATTGACTGGGCGATTTTAACATATTTCCACAGTTCTAGGAAAACTGGTCTTAAAGATTCAAAACTTTTTTTCACTACATTTTACAATAAATCTCTTACTGGTCTTCTCAGATAACTCTAGAGCAAGAGTCAAGGCCACACAGGCAAATAAAATCTGCTAGAAAGAGGCTTTTAAGAAAGCAAATTCTTTACCCCAGCAAGCAGATCATGGAAAGAAAGGCTTGTTGATCAGATTACAACAAATAAACCTATAAAAACAAAAAGTGCCTTTTCTAGTTTTCTAATTCTTATCAAGGAAATAATACCCTACCAATAAAAAGCAGGCAAACAACTCATGTTTGCATTAGGCTAGAAGAAAGAGGGAGGCTCTGATCTAAGCTCTTAAAGTCTTTGATCTTTCCATTATGACTGCAAATCAAGAAACCTGTTTTCTAGTTTTAGGGTTGAAATTAATTAGCAGTGTGACCATGAGGAAGCCACTTAACCTCTCTGAGCTTTCTAGTTCTCTTCTGAATAGCTGGGATGCAGGAATACAAGATTTTAAAGATCCTGTCCAGCTGCAGGATTCTTGGACACCAACTCCTATCATCTGTTTCTAATACAAATAATTCAACCACTAAACTAGCTAAGGGATAAAGAAAGGTGCTCCCTTAAATAAAAACATCTTAACTGCAGAAGTAAAACAAAAAGCACAGACCAAGAAATGAAAATGAGCAGAGAAGACAAAAGAGCCTCCCTTCCCTGGTCTCTTTGCCCAGCCTCTGACATTTCACAAACCAGAATGTTGTTCCCAGTAGTATACTCACTTGAACAATTATGTAACAACATTTCTGAAATTTTCAGAAGCAAAGAACAATATACATTTAACAAAAACCACCATAAAATTCCAACGTCCTCTTTGATGACTCTGATTTCGGGGGTTCACTGTGTTTGAAATCATACTCATCCTAACATGTAGTTAATCCATCCCCAGGTCATCCACACATAAAGAAATCAATGATCCTTCATCTTCATTCCAGAAAGAAAAGGGCTATACAGTTAATCACTGCCTCCCATTCCCCCAATCTGTTCTCACCTTGCTCCTGGCATGTGGTGGCTGCCCAGCTAGGGCAACTTCCCAGTCCCTCTGCGGGAGGCATGATCCCGGTTATGTTTTCAACAATGGAATGTGGGTGGAATGATGAGCAATACCACCTGCCCACCCAAACAGGTACAGCAGCCCTGCACTCCTGCTCCCCATACTCATCATTTGGCTAGAGCCACACAGACAAGGAAGATGCCCTTATTAGGCCAACAGCAACAATACAGTGAAGATTTGGGTTCCTGCACAACTATAAAGAGAAGAGCCATTCAAACCAGATGCTTCCCATTACAAATGTCATGCACGGCAGACAGTCTCCTCACACCACTGTCTCTTGGGGCAAATTCAACAGGAGCTCAGTCTTCACCCTACTGAGACGGTGCGCCTTAGGTACCCATGGCCCTTCAACACAAGGGACAGTCAGCCTAAGATCAACATGTCTGCCACCAATGGTCTCAAACACAAAATCTTCTAAAAAGTTCACCTGCTTATTACCACAACTAATTAAGGATATCTTTTCAAAGGAGTTTTGAAATCAGATTGGATCTTAATTGTTGAAAGCAGTAGTCTAAAAAAATATGACAGAAAACATACCAAATGTGCCATAAAATCCTCTAGGTCCACAAGTTCCCACACCATACTTCTTTAGAGATGCCAAAGCTGCTGCCTTTGTGGAAAAAAAAATATATATATATTGTAATAATTTATCCTTAAGAATTCAAAAATGAAATTTCCTGTTTTTTCACCCATATAGCTCACATAGCTCTCCAGTTGCCTGGTTTTTCTTCCTTTATATGAACTAAGACAATTTTGACAGGATATAAAGAAAGGAGGGATGGAAAGATTTAGGCATATGACTAAGAACATGGAAAAGTTATATTAGCTTGACCATTAAAACCTGGTTGTTAGTCACTTGGTCATGTCTGACTCTTTGCGACCCCATGAACTGTAGCCTACCAGGCTCCTCGGTCCATAGCATTTTCCAGGCAAGCGTACTGGAATAGGTTGCCATTTCCTTCTCCAGGGGATCTTCCCAACCCAGGGATCAAACACAGGTCTCCTGCACTGTAGGCAGGTGCTTTATCGTCTGAAAACCTGGTTACCTCAATGCATTTGCACTTTTTGGCATTTTGGGCATAAGTTTTACCTCAAAGTTCATGGACATGAACTTGTACAAACTTCAGGAGATGGTGAGGGAGGGAGGCCGCAGGGAAGCCTGGCATGCTACCGTCCAAAGGGTTGCAAAGAGTCAGACATAATTGGGTGACTGAACAACTTTCTTCAAAAAATGTTTACTGGCCCACAATCCCAAAAGGAGATGAAGCAATTTCCTGGACGCATCTCCAGCTATTACCAGGTTTGGTTCATATAGTTCTCTGGCTGTCATCTAACACTAAACCCCATTAGGACACTCCTGCCTTCCCTTGTTGAAAACCAGGTTACAGCTCTGTCAGGAAAAATTAATGATAAACATTTACACAGCCCTTTCAGATAGTCTGCATTTGTCTCTTATTTTATACCCAGTTGCTTAAGTCAGTCATGTTATCTGTCCACTTCAGCATATGTGCTACCTACCTTGAGCCTAGGGTTATCCAACAATCCAAGAAAATTGAATGAAGCAAAGTTTATACATTCTTTTCCATTCACCACAATGTTATGACTTGGAGGGCTGGGGAAAGAGACAAGAGTGGTATACTTCAGTCATCTGTGTTGCAGGACACACATTATTATACTGTCTCAGAGAGGGAAGAGGAGAGGACACACAAGTGTTGTCATTCTACTCTGTTTGCATACTCCTATTTGCATACTCCTCCTTTTTATTCTTAAAAAGTAAAATTAGAAAATGGTATAATAAAAATCAGATACTTGGTTATTAATTCTACTCTTAATGGGCTCCTCTATACTACTTAAAATAAGGTGAGCTAGAATTTCAAGATTTTGGATAGATGAATGGCAAACCTTTGCTTGGTTTTGAAACTCACTTAAGTTGCTAAATAAAGTACCTCAGGAAAATATAGAAACATCAAGATCAAAGGCATGAAGAGGTAGAGCGAGTCACAATCTTACAGACAAGAGTTTAAAAGTACGTGTTATCTACAGGAAGCCACCACAAGAATAAGTGAGCTATGGCCCCCATTTCTAAAGTTAATGCTGAGATGCTATTTAAAAGGAATTCCCACCCCTCCACAAAGGGGTAAAATAAGAGTGCCTGGTTGCATAGAGCATGGATCTGAGTTCAGCTGAACAGGAGATGGGCTCTTACTCAGACAACCTGTTGTCTTCTGCTGAAAAGTACTCGAGCTACAAGTCATGCTTTATAAGATATGGGCCAAACTATGGGACATGAGCTATTAAAGGGTGTGATTAATGGATCACAGCCAGCCTATTTCACCCAAAGGAAATCATAAGAATAAAGAATAGAATGGAATAGAAACGCACCACACAGGGCCAGGGAAAGGACAGTGGCATGGAGCTGATTCTGTTTCACAAACTCACTGCTCCGTCACTGGGCTGTTCTGTTAAATGTACTGCGGCCAGAAAAGATGAGGAAACACCACTGTCACGAGTATATCCTTACAGAACTGGTTTTCTATGATAAAAATAATGAAAAAATGCTGGGAAACCAGGGAAGGAAAGGAATGACTACTAAAAGTAAATTAACAAAAGCAGATGAACTCATTCAAGACTCAGTGAAAAGAATAGCTGGAGAGTCAGGCAGATTCTGTCTGCGTTGTGGCTACTGATGGCTTCAGAAACTCAGGGGTGTTACTTAGCCTCCATGAGCCTCAGTTTCTTCATCTATAAAGTGGGGTGAGAAGCTATGGCTCAACTTGTCATTATAAAAAGTGCTCATTAACTATCTTCTTCTTTTTTCTCTATGGCTTCAAGGGCTTTTTCTCTTTCAAATCATCCACTATGATTCTAAATCCACTATGTTACTTGTTTTCCCAATTCCCAGGACTTCTTTAGTTTCAGAAAACTGAAGTTTCATAAAATATCCTGAGGTGGTGGAGCTGGCACCCACAAAAACATGAAAAACCAAAATATCCATGTAGACAAGGGCTGCACACAAAAATCTCAAACATTCCAGAACGGAGGGCAGAACCAGTAATATGAAAGGACCCACTCACTGACCTTAAGAGAGCCTCCCAGAGAGGCAGGAGGCAAATGGGACTTAATGTGGAGACAGAGATACTGGCAGCAGTCATTTTTGGGAGATCATCATATATGGCAACACTGGTGCTGACAAGTGCCATTTTGGAATTCTCACTCTAGCTTATTAGCACTGAAACTGAGCTCTGTCTACCAGCCAGTCAGCATTAGTACTGGGAAACGCCAGGCCAAGGAATCAGATGGGCAGAAACACAGTCCCACTTATTAGCAGGCAGGCTTTCATAGGACCCCATGAGCTGCAGGAACCCCAAGACTAAACCTGCCCACCAACACTAAGTAAACACTAGCTCTGGGGCTCCTGGTCTTCAGTCAGCTACTTCGTAACCTGGGCCCACTCACCAGTAGGTTGGCCCCAGGACTGGGACTCCACTAGGCATGTAGCCAGCTGTGCAGGATCTGAACACAACCATCAGGGGCCAACAACTTCTGCACAACTTCTGTGGTAACCAACTAGACCAAGGACCAGCCATGGCTACCAAGTATCCATAGGAGTCAGTCCACTGAAATAGACTCACTAGCACACACAGGGCATGCTCAGAAGATGTAGCTCTGCTGACCAGATGGAAGTATGCTGTTGCAAGTTTAAAGCAATACAAGACTATCTCAAGAGACAAAAAATCCCTCAAATAAATGGCAACCTTACACTTAAAGGAGCTAGAAAAAGAACAAGCAAACTCCAAAGTTAGAAGAAGGAATAAAATGTCACACACACAAAAACTGCAGAAATTTCACACAAAAAGGACATTACAGACCAGTATCNCAAAAAATCCCTCAAATAAATGGCACCCTTACACTTAAAGGAGCTAGAAAAAGAACAAGCAAACTCCAAAGTTAGAAGAAGGAATAAAATGTCACACACACAAAAACTGCAGAAATTTCACACAAAAAGGACGTTACAGACCAGTATCATTGATGAACATAGATACAAAAATCCTCAACAAAATATCAGCAAGCTGAATTAAACAATACATTAAAAGGATCATACACTATGATCAAGTGAAATGTATCCCAAGGATGCAAGGATGATTCAATATCCAAAAATCTATCAACATGATCTATCATATTAACAAACTGAAGAATAAAAATCATGATCATCTCAACAAGGAGACAAAGTTTTGACAAAATTTAACATCCATTTATGATAAAAACTCTCAACAAAGTGAGTACAGAGGGAACATACCTCAACATAATAAAGTTCACACAGAGCAAGCCCACAGCTAATATACTCAACTGTGAAAAACTGAAAGCATTTCCTCTTAGATTAGGAACAAGACAAGGATGAGCAAGGGATCTAAAGAGATATTTTTCCAAAGAAAACATACGGATGGCTACCAGGCACAAAAGATACTCAACATCACTAATCATCAGGAAAATACAAAACATCGATGAAATACCACCTCACACCTGTCAGAATAATCATCATCAAAAAGACAAACAACAAATGTTGGCAAGGATGTGAAGAAAAAGGAACCCTCATGCACTATTTGTGGGAATGGAAACTGGTGCAGCCACTATGAAAGACAGCATGGAATCACTTCACAAATTAAAAATGGAGCTACCATGCAATACAGCAATTCTAACCCTGGGTATTTATCTAAAGAANAACTATTCAGTATCACAGTAATCCAAGCCTATGCCCCAATCAGTAATGCTGAAGAAGCTGAAGTTGAACAGTTCTATGAAGACCTATAAGACCTTTTAGAACTAACACCAAAAAAAGATATCCTTTTCATTATAGGGGATGGGAATGCAAAAATAGGAAATATTTTCCACACTCATGTTTATTTCAGCATTATTTACAATAGCTCAGATACAAAAGCAATCTGAGTGCCCATCAGTCCGGATAAAGAAGATGTAATACATGTGAATGTACGTGCGCGCGCGCACACACACACACACACAGGAGTATTACTCGGCCAAAAAAAAAGAACAAAATCTTATCACTTGTGAGAACATGAATAGATCTACAGGATATTGTGATGCTGAGTGGAGTAAGTCAGAGAAAGACAAATATGTATGATTTCACTTACATGTGGAATCTGAAAAACAAAACAAATGAACAAACAAAACAGAAGCAGTCACAGAGAAGCAGAGTCACAGCCAGAGGGAAGTGAGGGTGGGGGATGAGAAAAAAATAGGTGAGAAAGGTACAAAGATTCAATTATAAAATAAATGAGTCACGGATATGAAATGTACAGTGTGGGGAATACAGTTACCTACTATTGTAGTATCTTTGTATGGTGATAAATGGTAATTAGATTCATCATTGTGATCATTCTGAGATGTATACAAATATAAAATCACCATGTTGTGTACCAGGAACTAACATAGCGTTTTAAGTCAATCATACTTCAAAAAGAAACAAACTCACAGGAAAAGAGATCAGATTTGTGGTTACCAGAGGCAGGGTAGGGCGAAGGGGTATTAGATTAAGGTAATCAAAAGGTACAAACTCCCAGGTATAAGGTAATTAAGTACTGGGGATGTAAGGAGTTCCCTGGTAGCTCAGATCATAAAGGATCTGCCTGTAATGCATGTACAACATGACAAATATAGTTAATACTGATGTTAAATTATATATGAAAATTGTTGAGAGTAAAACTTGTTTTCCTCAGAAGGAAAAAAAATTGCTATTTAATTTTGAATCTATATGAGATGATGTATGTTCACTAAACTTAATGTGGTAATCAATTCATGATCTATGTAAGTCAAATCATTATGCTTTACATCTTAAATTTATACAGTGCTATATGTCAAGTATATCTTAATAACACTAAAAAAAATTATTTTCTGATTTTTAAAAGATACTTTATTGCTAACAAATGACAACCATCATCTGACAACACAGTTCAGTTCAGTTGCTCAGCCGTGTCCAGCTCTTTGTGACCGCATGGACTGTACCCTACCAGGCTCCTCTGTCCATGGAATTTTTCAGGGAAGGATATTGGAGCAGGTTGCTGTTTCCTACTCCAGGGGATCTTCCCAACCCAGGGATCAAACCCACATCTCATGTGTCTCCTGCATTGGCAGGCGGATTCTTTACCATTCTACCANTATTGGAGCAGGTTGCTGTTTCCTACTCCAGGGGATCTTCCCCAACCCAGGGATCAAACCCACATCTCATGCATGTGTCTTCTGCATTGGCAGGCGGATTCTTTACCACTCTACCACTTGGGAATTCCATTGCACTCCCATAGATACTGCATTTTTTACAGATAAAAAGTTTGTGGCAACGGGTGTTCTTTGGAAGGAATGATGCTAAAGCTGAAACTCCAGTACTCTGGCCATCTCATGCGAAGAGTTGACTCATTGGAAAAGACTGATGATGGGAAGGATTGGGGGCAGGAGGAGAAGGGGACAACAGAGGATGAGATGGCTGGATGGCATCACTGATTCAATGGACGTGGGTTTGAGTGAACTCTGGGAGTTGGTGATGGACAGGGAGGCCTGGCATGCTGCAATTCATGGGGTGTGTGTACACACACTGTGTACACACACACACACACACACACAGGAGTACAACAAAGCAAAGCACAATAAAATGAGGTATGCCTATATATAAATACCTGCAAACAACAGCAGCTGCACCCACTACTAAGTTACACATATTTTTTTCTCAATGGGAAAAAATATAATGGAATAACCATACACAAAGGTGAATTCCAGGCATTTTAAAAGCCTAAAGAGTACTCTGAAAAAGATAACAGAAGAAAATTTAGAAAGTCTTTGTGACCTTGGAATAGGAAATGATTTCTAGAGCAAGTCTCCAAACACAAATCATGAGGCTAAAATGGATGGGTATGACCAAGTCAAAACTAAGAATTTTGGTTCAATGAAGATACCACAGACAAAAGTAACAGATGGGTGACAGAAATTTGTTGTATTTCATGAATCCAAGATGTCATTGACTGTATTTTATCTACCACTAGGAAGGAAGACATAGCCAATTAAAATGTAATGACAGTTTTCTTATTGTGTGTGTTTCAGGTTATATTTAATGAAAAGGCATTCCTGACATAGATTTTTGTCATTCTAGTTTCGCACCTATGTATGGAAAACTATAAACAAGATAAATCAGTTAAGACATTCCTAACTTTTAGTCAGCAGTTCTGACTGACTGCTCCCTGCTACATCACGGATTTCACAGGTATTCACACTCTCTGCTAACTGGAGTATCCTGGTATTGCTTAGGAGGATGCTCCACTATCATCTCTGAGATTACCTGACAAGTCAGTATCACCCATTCTCTAAATTTCATGTGGAACATTCCCATTAGACTAAACTTCTAATCTTTCCTCAGTTGAAAGTAAGCTCTTATTATCCAAAGGCAGCAGAAATTTTACAAAGGAATGCTCAAAGCTGTAGTCCCAACAGCCTCTCTTCATCTGTCTGGAGGAATGTGAGCATTTCTCCTTCCATCAGTTGTCTTATACGACTTATGGCCACATAACTCAACTGAGGTGTTGGCAGTGAGTATAGCCATGATCAAGTTCATCAGTGCTAAGAAATGATACCACCCCAACTGCCCCCAGGTAAGAATGACTCTCAGCAGCTGTAAGATTTATACCCATTTTAGAGATCTTAAAATAGAAAAAAAAAAGTTTCTTAGAATCATTGTAATAAATCACTACACAGGAACTGACCACGAATTAAAATCTACACAATATTGGGGATTCCTGATAGTTGAAAGGTAAGCTGGGAATTAGGTAGAAAAAGAAGTAGAAGATACCAGCAGGCATTCACAGAAGGGAAAAGCCCCAACAGCTAATAAGTAGATAAAAATATACTTAATGGCTCAAATAATCAGAGAAATGCAAAATAAAACAATGTTGTCCAGGAATTGTGTACAGAAGCAACAGTTAGAACTGGACATGGAACAAGACTGGTTCCAAATAAGAAAAGGAGTACGTCAAGGCTGTATATTATCATTCTGCTTATTTAACTTACATGCAGAGTACATCATGAGAAACGCTGGGCTGGAAGAAGTACAGGCTGGAATCAAAATTGCCAGGAGAAATATAAAAAACCTTAGACATGCAGATGACACCACCCTTAGGGCAGAAAGTGAAGAGGAACTAAAAAGCCTCTTGACGAAAGTAAAAGAGNCACTGAACTGAACAGGAGTGAGTGAGTGAGTGAAGTCGCTCAGTCGTGTCCGACCCTTTGCGACCCCATGGACTGTAGCCTATCAGGCTCCTCCATCCATGGGATTTTCCAGGCAAGAGTGCTGGAGTGGATTGCCATTTCCTCCTCCAGGGGATCTTCCAGACCCAGGAATCAAACCCGGGTCTCTCATATTGCAGGCAGATGCTTTACCATCTGAGGAAAAAGAAATGCAAGAAGGCAAAGTGGTTGCTGAGGAGGCTTCACAAATAGCTAATGAAAGATTAGCAAAAGGCAAGGGAGAAAGGAAAAGATATGCTCAACTGAATGCAGAGTTCCAGAAAACAGCAGGGAGAGATAAGGGCTTCTTAAATGAACAACACAAAGCAACAGAGGAAAACAGTAGAATGGGAAAGACCAGAGTTCTCTTCAAGAAAACCGAAGATGTCAAGGAAACATTTCATGAAAAGATGGGAAGATAAAGGACAGAAACGCTAAGGACCTAACATTAGCAGAAGAGATTAAGATGAGGTAACAAGAATATACAGAAGAACTACACAAAAAGGTCTTGACCCGGATAACCACAATGGTGTAGTCACTCACCTAGAACTAGACATCCTGGAGAGTAAAGTCAAGAGGGCCTTAGAAAGCATTTCTACAAAGTTAGTGGAAGTGATGGAATTCCAGCCAAACTATTTCAAATCCTAAAAGCCAGGCTGTTAAAGTGTTGCATTCATATGTCAGCAAATTTGGAAAACTCAGCAGTGGCCACAAGACGGGAAAAGGTCTGTTTCCATCCCAATTCCAAAAAAGGGCAATACCAAAGAATGTTCAAACTACCCTACCACTGAGTTCACTTCACATGCTAGCATGGTTACACTCAAAACCCTTCAAGCTAGGCTTCAGCAATACATGAATCTAGATATATAAGCTGGATTTAGAAAAGGCAAAGGAAGCAGAGATCACATTATCATTATCTGTTGGATCACAGAGAAAGCAAGAGAGTTCTAGGAAAAAAATCTACTTCTGCTTTATTGACTATGCCCTTTGTGTAGATCACAACAAACTGGAAAATTCTTAAACAGACCAGACCACCACACCTGTCTCCTGAGAAAGCTGTATGCAGGTCAAGAAGCAACAATTAGAACCAGACATGGAATAATGGATTGGTTCAAAATTGGGAGAGGAGTACAACAAGGCTGTATACTGTCACCCTGCCTATTTAACTTATATGTGGAAAACATTATGCAAAATGCCAGGCTGATTGAATCATAAAAGGAAATCAAGATTGCTGGGAGAAATACCAACAACTTCAAATATGCAGATGATATCACTCTAATTGCAGAAAGTAAAGAGCAACCAAAGAGCCTCTTGATGAGGGTGAAAGAGGAGAACGAAAAAGTTGACTTGAAACTCAACATTCAAAAACTAAGATCATGGACTCTGGTCCCATCACTTCATGGCAAACAGAAGGGTAAAAAGTGGAAGCACTGACAAATTTTGTTTTCCTGGGCTGCAAATTCACTGCAGACAGTGTCTGCAGCTATGAAGTTAAAAAACGCTTGCTCATTGAAAGAAAATCTATGAGAAACTTAGTATATAAAAAGAAGAGACATCACTTTGCCAACAAAGGTTGGTATAGTCAAAGCTATGGTTTTTCCAGTAGTTGTGTACGGATCTGGAGTTGGACCATAAAGAAAGCTGAGCTTCCCAGAATTGATGCTTTTGAATTATGATGCTGGGTAAGACTCTTGAGGGTCTCTTGGACTGCAAGGAGATCAAACCAGTCAATCCTAAAGGAAATCAACCCTGAATATTCATTGGAAGGACTTACGTTGAAGCTGAAGCTCCAATACTTTGCCACCTGATTCGAAAAGCCAACTCACTGGAAAAGATTCTGATGCTGGGAGACTGAAGGTAAAAGGAGAAGGGGGCAGCAGAGGATGAAGTGGTTAGACAGCATCACTGACTCAAGGGACTGAATTTAAGCAAACTTAGGGAGACAGTGAAGTACAGGGAAACCTGGCATTCTGTAGCCCATGGGGTTGCAAAGAGTTGGATATGACTTAGCAAATGAACAACATAAACGAGGTTTTGGCACAGGGAGAACAAATACACCAAAAGAACAGAAATAAAGCCAGAAATAGATCTTACATAAGGGAACTTAACATATGAAGGCTTCCCTGGTAGCTCAGATGGTAACAAATCTACTTGCAACGCAGGAGACCCAGGTTCGATCCTTGAGTCAGAAAGATCCCCTGGAGAAGGATATGACAAAGGAGTTGGACAAGAATGAGTGATGAACATATGAAAGTAAGGAAATTTCCAATCAGTAGGTAAAAAATGGATTATTCAACCAATTATGTTGGGACAAGTGACTGTCATACAGAAAACAGGCAAATTAGACATCTGTGGTAGGAAGGATTTTATGATCATAACATTAATGATTGGTAAGTTTGATTTAAGAACAAGTAAAACTTTCATAAGACCAAAGAAATTCATCAAAGTGAAGAACACAAGCCTCTCCCATGTCAGACCAGAAGTAGAAGGACAGTCTCAGGAGAATGCTGCTCAGTGGTGTCTGATTCTTTGCGACCTAATGGACTGTAGCCCTCCAGGCTCCTCTGTCCACAGGATTTCCCAGGCAAGAATACTGGAGTAGGGTGCCATTTCCTTCTCCAGGGGATCTTCCTGACCCAGTGACTGATCCCACATGTCCTGCATCAGCTGCACTGGCAGGCAGATTCTTTACCACTAAGTCACCTGGGAAGCTCTCTCAGGAGAACACGCTGCATCATATTTTTTAAACGAATACTGAAAATTTTCACGGCAACAGGCATATTGTTGTAAAAGTATAAATATAAGCAAAGGAACGTTCACCAACTTCAAGACTGTAAATAGTAGTAAAACCACATATCTGGAGGGATGTGGTAAAACCATGTATCTGGAGGGCTGACTATAATTTAGATGTAGGTTTTTGACTGCATGGAGGGTCAGCAGCCTTGCCATACTGTTCAAGGATCAACTATATTTCTATGCTCTATTTCTTTTAAAAAACAGATTTGAAGTAAATAGCAAAATGTTAATACCTATTACTTCTTGATGGTAGATAGTATGTGTCTAATATTTTCTCTACACTGAAACGGAAGAACTAAAAGCAAAAACAGATAAGGCACTGGAAGCCAGGAGGGACTAGCGTGAGCTGAAGTTTCATAATTTATCCTGTGGGAGTCAACAGGGACTGCCTATACTAATCAATCAAGAAACAGTGGTGCAAGCATACTATTATTATCTAGTTATAAAAATTTACAACAGATCTAAAATCAGAAACAAACCGGGTGGGAAAAAGGAGGACTGCTGTTTTTCATTTCACTGTCTCACCATCTGAAATATTATATGTCTGTATTGGTATGTACTGGTATGTCTATATTGGTATGTATTGGTCTGTATTGGTAAGGTATGTTGTCTTAAAAAGACAAACTCTGAAAACCAAACTGGAGACTATTAAAGAGCATTTCTGATCTCCAGAAATTTCTGAATGTCTTATTTCAGTTAAAAAGGGAACACTATATAAACCAACGTATACTTTGCTGAATTTACTTTCAGGAAACCAAACACCAGCCCTTGACTAGCAAAACCAATTTACCCTGAAACAATGTTGTAGTTGAGAGCAGGATGGTCTTTTGAGACAGGAGGAACAAGAGGCTCTGGTTGCCACTCTTCAATCAATTCTTCCTTTTCCTGTAAGAGAAAAGCAGTTAAAATACAGAACAGTGCTACTTACTGGACAGCAACTCTAGCAGTATCTGAACTGTTTGTTGTAATGTCATTGTAATGAACACGCTGCTAGAAAGAGGTCCAGACGTTGTGGCTGGAAATGACACTAAATCACTACTGAGTTTTGTGCACTCACCTCTTTCCTCAACTCAGACTAAAGGCTCTTTTCCCATGAAACTTCCTGGGTAATGGAAAATTTTTTATATTTTATTTTTGTTCAGAATTTTTCACTGTAGGAAGTATAACTGCTAAAACAAAAGTCTACAACACAAAGATAAGAAGCATGACTGCAGGTTAAGTGACCTCAACCTCTTGCAAAATATTACAGAGAGCCATACCTTAGGCTCTTATAGGCATGATAGTCATAGGAAGGGATTAACTAGACTATGAAGCATTGTTTCTATAAGCCACTGGCAAGGATTCAGAATCAACTGAAATATACCAAAATACTCTCTAATAATAATTATTATAATAGGATTTAGTTTGGAAATTTCTCACAGAAAGTCACTTTATTCCTTTTACCTGTTATTTCTTGCATTACAGGTATTTTGACTATTTGGAGTTTCTATCCTTTCTTGAACTAGAAAAGGAAGTGTAATTTTGAAAATATACTCTGGATGGACACGATAAGATGAGGCACATCTGATGAACATGACAGACACAGCAATTCTAGCCTTAGATAAGCCCACTCTTAATATTTCTATTTCCACACTCCTAGTAAATGGTTCTGTGTATGTTTCTCCTAATAGGCAACTCTAGGGCATGGCCAGGAGCATACTCACTTAAGGCTCAGGGAATCAAAAATGCTTAGCTGAATAAATCAATTGCATGGAAGAACAGTAGCCTGAACAAGCCTGGAGCACGTGCGATACATACACACAGTCCACTCGCTACCATGGAGACAGATTTCAGAATCAATTCAAGATTGCCTGGTATGCAAGAGACTCTGCACATCCGTAAAACTGAGAAGGGCATTTATTCTTTGCTGCCATTATGTTAAGCTTTAGAAAGGCGCACAGTTGTTTTTTTCCCTTCCACAGCTTTTAGGGTAAGATGTCAGTGACTTCTGAATATTGCTCTAGGTAAGTTTTGCTTTTAGAGGGTTATCCTAAAATTATGTTTAGGCATTATTCTTTCAAAATGCACATCTGTGTGGACTGATATGCTTAAACTTAAATTAAGAATATTAGGAATGATCAACCCTTTAAACAGCTGGGCTAGAAATCTGTTCCATGGCCACATAATCATTCACATGGAGTTCCTAAATATCAAGGGAAAAAAAGAAGACAGGATTTCTGGGCTGGATGACTCAATCTTACTGTAATACCATCAAAAGAGTGTTCTAGTGTGCCATAAAAAAAGGCAGGGGTGGGGATCTGTGGTCAAGTTTAGGGTATCTCTCCAGAGGTTCAAATAGCCATTGGTGTATAAAAAACCTTTTATATAAGAAATCATGCAATGAGACACCTCTTTAGTTTGCTTTACCCAGGTTTCCTAAACTTATTTGTCCTAAGAGTCACTTGCTGCATATCCCCTAGAGGGGATACTGTCTGACCATCTCATGATAAACATTAATGATCAAGATAGCAAGGGCCAGCCAGTGAAAACAAGGAAACACTTGCCACACTGCTGTAATTCCATTCCACTTGCACCTTCTCCTATGAATGCTCCAGTAAGCAAAGAAAAGAGCAGTGGCCATCTTTGTGCTACACTTAAAGCTGCCTTGTGCACTTCTGAACTGAAGTTTTAGGCACTTTTGCCGGAAAACATCTCTAACTGTACCTGTCTCTAAGTATTCTGGCATATCGCTATAGAAGCTGGACAGGGAAACAATCAAAAGACACAGAAACCATGCTGCAGTCAAAACTGCTCTTCCCCTCTCATACCTGGGGCACAGTTACTCAGTGCTCCTACCTGCACGAGAAGGTGGGGGATTCCACAAACCCCTCGGTCCTCCATACTAACAGCCCCCAGAGGGGCAGCACTGAAAGTTCTCTTGACCCTTCTTCCGAAGGTTTGCCCAATTTGGGCTTGAGCCGGGTCCTTTACCATACAGAACACATCAAAATTTGATCTGGGGTGGGAAGGTGGAGAGTGGTGGGATGGAGAGGATTCTCTCCAACTCTGAATCTCCTTTATGAAGACCACAGGGAAAACTTTCATTCAGAAAGTTTTAGTAAGTTTCAGAAACAGTGCTGCTTTTCCCAAGCAACTCATGTAACCTTACAAGTGGACACTGGCAATTCAGCAGTAGCCCATGTTTCCCTTCCAGCATCTAGTATGTTTCCAGACTGCTGTTTACTCCTAGCAAAATATAAAGGCCTGTAACATGGTACTCTTTTGTGTACTTACTTTATCCCTGGATTCCTTGTAGTTCATTTACCCTGATATTTCATTCCTCTTTTCCTTACATTCCAGAAAACATTTTAACAGGTATAGTTGAGCCACCACAAGTCCTTTTTGAAAGATATAGCAACTATAATCATACACCAAATAATAAACTAGAAATTTAACTTCTCACCTTGAGTGTAAGATCAGATCGTTCTTGTAATTTGTAAGTTTTAGAGAAAAGAAGTCTGATTNCCTAGCCAAATATAAAGGCCTGTAACATGGTACTCTTTTGTGTACTTACTTTATCCCTGGATTCCTTGCAGTTCATTTACCCTGATATTTCATTCCTCTTTTCCTTACATTCCAGAAAACATTTTAACACGTATAGTTGAGCCACCACAAGTCCTTTTTGAAAGATATAGCAACTATAATCATACACCAAATAATAAAATAGAAATTTAACTTCTCACCTTGAGTGTAAGATCAGATCGTTCTTGTAATTTGTAAGTTTTAGAGAAAAGAAGTCTGATTATCCAGAGTATTAAAATTCCTTCTAAAATAAGATGATAAGCAGGAGCCTAGGAGTGAATCAAAAAAACAAAAGTAAAACAAAACAAGAAATAAACAAATATTTCCAAACCTGCACATATAATTTAATGCACCTGCATATACTAGTACTCATGACCCTTACAAAACCTATTTATTACTTCTGAAGATTTACTTCCAAAGCTCAGTTTATTTCGGCTCATTCCACTTCCCATTTCTAACAAGGCATTTCTCCTAACATGAAAAATCTCTAAAACTACAGCTTTAAACCATCTTTAGGAATAAAAAAATTTTTTTTAATAAAACCTGACACAGAATTTCAATAATTAAACAATATTAACTATCAGAGCCTTCAGGTAATTTGTATTTTTACTAGCAGGAAATAACTGTAACAAACATTTTGCAGCGTCACAAGCTTTCTATCACTACATACCTTGGATGAACTGAGAATTATTTGGAAACCAGTTTCCACAATTTTCAAAGAATTTTGCACATCTTACTAAATTTTCTGTATCCCTGATAAGCCTCTTCAAATTTTCCTTGGAACATAGCAGTAAGACTTCATTAATGCTTAAAGAAATAGCANAACTGAGAATTATTTGGAAACCAGTTTCCACAATTTTCAAAGGATTTTGCACATCTTACTAAATTTTCTGTATCCCTGATAAGCCTCTTTAAATTTTCCTTGGAACATAGCAGTAAGACTTCATTAATGCTTAAAGAAATAGCATGTCTCTTTTCTACCATAGTTCCTCAAAAGTATGTAGTGTTTTCCATGTCAACAGGCAAAAAGTTACCTTAATGAAATTATCCACGTCAGGTCTTCTTTTCAACTGTACATTTCCAAGATAAAGGCCAAGCTAGCTGACTTTTATGTTTTATACAACTAAACACACCAAGTGCATGCAGAAGATTCCAGATATCAACTAAACCACCATCAGTCAGTTATGGAGTGCTGTATTCCAATAGGTTGTCATTGGAAAGTCATTTAATAGAGGTATTTAGAAATGTAAATTGGACAAGGCAATGGCACCTCACTCCAGTACTACTGCCTGGAAAATCCCATGGACGGAGGAGCCTGGTAGGCTGCAGTCCATGAGGTCACTAAGAGTCGGACACAACTGAACGACTTCACTTTCACTTTTCACTTTCATGCACTGGAGAAGGAAATGGCAACCCACTCCAGTGTTCTTGCTTGGAGAATCCCAGGGACGGGGGAGCCTGGTGGGCTGCCGTCTATGGGGTTGCACAGAGTTGTACACGACTGAAGCGACTTAGCAGCAGCAGTAATGTAAATATAAACTACTGTAGAGCATTAGACAGAAAGTGATGAGTCAGAGTAATTCAAAAAATTCTAAGGTGGTGACAGGGAAACTGATGACAAATGCATACATAAACTTTCAGATCACTGCACAGGTAACTTTAAAACTGCATGTATGTTATCTATGTATGGGTACACAACAAGATTCCTTAAATTCTACATCCAAGGTACACAGAAATTAGAGGCAAAACCAGAAATCTCTCTAAGATTATTTTTAAAATTTGCTGATCCCTTCTGAATATAATTCATTTAAGTGCTCTACTAAAAAAAAAAAAAAAACCCTTTTGGTTTTATCAATAATTGGATTATAGCTGACAAACAAATATCCAAGTCACTAAACATTCCACCCCACAAAGACATCATCCTAAGAAAAGCTGAAATGTCTAGTGAATTAATAAAAATTATAAATGGAAGTTCTTTTCTTCCATCCAGGAGGGCTTCTCTCAAGGCTCACTCATGGTCAGTACTAAGGTATGAGAAGTTACATAATCGAAGGGCAGTCTTCAGAAAGGCAGCAACAATATACAGTAGAAGTTATTCATTCCTGAAACACAAATCTTAAATTTCAGTGGCTCTTCTTAAGTCACTGATAGCTAAGTTGGTAAAGAATCCGCCTGCAATGCAGGAGACCCCAGCTGGATTTCTGGGTGGGGAAGATCCGCTGGAGAAGGGATAGGCTACCCACTCCGGTATTTTGGGGCTTCCCTTGTGACTCAGTAGCTAAAGATTCTGCCCACAATGCAGGAGACCTCGGTTTGATCCCTGGGTTGGGAAGATCCCCTGGAGAAGGGAAGGCTACCCACTCCAGTATTCTGGCCTGGAGAATTCCAGGGAGTCGCAGAGTCGGACACGACTGAGTGACTGAACTTGAATGATTAACCTATGGTTGGACATCTCTTAAGCCATATTCTTTTTCTTAACTGTTCTTTTTTTTTCCCCAAAAAAAGTCCTGATGGGTCCTGATGCATCTTTCATCATCACCAATGCCAGTAAGTGCAATATTAAGTTTCAAGAAAATTGTCGAAAGAAAACTGAGATTCGCTTTACATGAATGTGAGATCCGTAAGCATAGCGACTTTTACCTGTTCGCTCACTGCACTACTTCTAGCATTTACATCTGTGCTGCCCAATACTATAGCCACTAGCATCATTCAACTATTATCTAAATTAAATGAAAACTTCAGTCCTTCAGCGGTACTAGCCACTTTTTTCAAGTGCTAATAGCCACATGTGTTTAGTGGCTACTGAACAGCTCAGAGAACAAGCAGAAAGTTCTACTGTACAGTGCAGGGAAACTCACTAAAGGTCGATTGAAGATTTTACAAGAACGACACTTAAATTTTATATTATCTTACTACCTGAAATGGCTGGCCTTTCAAAAAACATCCCTTAACTAGTCTTTCTTCAAAGATTTACCGAGGTAGTTGTATCTCTGCAAGACAGAAAATGGGACATATGCGGAAGAATGGCTATTTCATATTCCTACATCATTCCGCTTCCTTTCCAACAAATCATTCGGCTACCTCCCAACAAAAACAAACTCCAACTTATTATTTTTTCCCCTATTATCTGCTCCACAGTTCCAAGGACCTGTCTTCCCTGGGACCTCTCTAGACTGAGATTTTCCATTCTACTTCCATCTCTCCCGTTTTTAGCAGCTCTGGCTTTTGACTAGTCTCTCTCCTGTATCCGGACAGGACCTGGGAGGGCTCTCCGCTCGCTGGAGAGCAAATCGAGGACCCCCCTCCGGTTCGGCTCCCACCCGCGCTGCCTACATTCCGCAGCAGGGAAATGTGTGCCTCTGAGCCCTTCCAGGGAGCGACGCCGAGGGTCCGGGCGTGACTGGGCCAGGGCCGCCTAGGCCCTCAGCACAAAAATCCATACAAAGCGTCCCACTTCCCCAGGGTTGGGTGTGGTCGTGAGCCCCTGAAGTCGCCAAGCTCACCTCGTATAGCGCCTGGACCATCTCCACCAGTACCCACTGCTCCGCGACGGTCGCCATAGTTAGCGACCGGAGTTCCCTTCCGGAAGCCAGATCGCAGGCCCTTCAGATACTCAGCGGCGCGGCCCAGTGACGTCTAGGTGCCCGGGAGGCGGGGCTGCCGGGAGTGGGCACCGCCTTCTCGCGCCTGCGTTTTGGATGGCTGGCGGCTGCGTCGTCTGAGGGAGAGTAAGCCGTGGTGTGGGGAATATTGACTCTAGAATCTCGCTAGGGTGTGGGGAGTGGTGAGAATCGGCAGGCTGGTGCCCGCAGCATGTGTTCACAGCCAGGCCATTAACTGCTGGACCCCGTGCTGCGCTCTTGGGATGGAGGGGTTGTAATAAATGACCCTCACGCTTGGCAAGTAGTTGGGTTCAGGGAGTTATTAATGCAACAGCAAACATATTCTTTACTTTTAAATTATGTAAGTAATGCAAGAATGCATTATAATTTTTTTTAAAAAGACAATTCTTATTATACCACTTACCGTGTAAGGCTTTGGACGTATAGCTGTTAGCTGTGAAACCTTCAACAGCGTAGGTATGCAAACGTGATGTGCGCGTATTTCGGTTGGATTTCTTAAATATAACTGGGAGCATAGGGATAATACTGTTGCACAATTGTCTTCTATTCTTTTTTCTTTTTTGGGCTATAAATTTTATATTTATAATCAATGAA
>SJYW01041957.1:70632-113219 GCA_006410735.1 Raphicerus campestris | reverse complement strand
TGCTTTTTTGATGATCCAGTGGATGTTGGCAATTTGATCTCTGGTTCCTCTGCCTTTTCTAAAACCAGCTTGAACATCTGGAAGTTCATGGTTCACATATTGCTGAAGCCTGGCTTGGAGAATTTTGAACATTACTTTACTAGTGTGTGAGATGAATGCAGTTGTGGGGTAGTTTGAGCATTCTTTGGCATTGCCTTTCTTTAGGAATTCTAATTAATATGCCATGAAAATTAATAAGGAAAACATCTTCCTAAGTGTGGAAAAAATGTACAAGGAGTAGAAATGCATTTTGCTAAGAGGAACACAAGTAATTTTGTCCTCAAAAGAAGTTAAAAAAAAAAAAAAAAGAGGAAGGTAAAGCACAGGACAAAATTTGAATATATAAAAGAAAGAAGTTATATAGAAGCTGAGAAAAGTTTTGCGTGTGTTTAGGTCTGGCTAAAGTTAAAATAAATTTAATTGAATGAATGAATTTTAATATTAGAACTAAGCTGTTGCTGCAAATTCCCTGACAGTTCAGGGGTTAAGACTCTGTGTTTCTACTGCAGAGTGCGTGAGTTTGATCCCTTGTCAGGAACTAAGACCCCCCACAGGCCACTCAGTGGCAAAAACCACCAAGCAGCTGCAAAACTAGAATTTTACTTTCTCTGTCTGCAAAGAGGACTAAGTTTTTTTTGCAATATCGATCTGTTTGATAGAAAACTGTAGAATTTATTTACCTCTTAAGTAGTTTGTTGAAATTTTCTGTATTTGCCTTTGAAATATTTTATTGTCACTTTGGTTAAGTGAATAAATATTCATTTATCCTGATGTATGATTCTATTTGAAAGAGTGTTTTATCTTTGGCACATTTCCCAAAATCAAATTCTGGATAAAGTCTTTTTGCCCTCCAGCTAACTTTGAGATTTTTCAGAAGGCCCCTAGAAAAATCTCGAAAGTGTGATGTTAAACTTATTAGGTTGCAGAGTTCGAAAGAACAGCAATGAGAGATAAGAAAGGCTTCCTATGTGATCAATGCAAAGAAATAGAGAAAAACTGTAGATCTCTTCAAGAAAATTAGAGATACCAAGGGAACATTTCATGCAAAGATGGGCTTGATAAAGGACAGAAACGGTATGGACCTAACAGCAGCAGAAGAGATTAAGAAGAGATGACAAGAATACACAGAAGAACAATACAAAGGAAGTCTTAATGACCCAGATAACCATGATGATATGATCACTCACCTAGAACCAAACATTTAACTTCTATGCAAAGTATATCATGCAAAATGCTGGGCTGTATGAAGCACAAGGTAAAATCAAGATTGCCGGGAAAAATATCAGTAACCTCAGATATGCAGACGACACCACCTTTATGGCAGAAAGTGAAGAAGAACTAAAAAGCCTCTTGATGAAAGTGAAAGAGGAGAGTGAAAAAGTTGGCTTAAAGCTCAATATTCAGAAAATGAAGATCATGGCATCTG
This sequence comes from Raphicerus campestris, assembly GCA_006410735.1. NCBI lineage: Eukaryota > Metazoa > Chordata > Mammalia > Artiodactyla > Bovidae > Raphicerus > Raphicerus campestris. The sequence continues at coordinate 111,754 of SJYW01041957.1, read as the reverse complement.
GTCCCATCACTTCATGGCAAATAAGATGGGGACACAATGGCAACAGTGAGAGACTTTATTTTCTTGGGCTCCAGAATCACTGCAGATGGTGACTGCAGCCATGAAATTAAAAGATGTTTTCTCCTTGGAAGAAAAGTTATGACCAACCTAGACAGCATATTAAAAAGCAGAGACATTACCAACAAAGGTCTGTATAATCAAAGCTATGGTTTTTCCAGTAGTCATGTATGGATGTGAGAGTTGGACCATAAAGAAGGCTGAGTGTGGAAGAACTGATGCTTTTGAACTGTGGTATTGGAGAAGACTCTTGAGAGTCCCTTGGACTGCAAGGAGATTCAACCAGTCCATCCTAAAGGAAATCAGTCCTGAATATTCATTGGAAGGACTGATGCTGACTTTGAAGAGCCAACTCATTGGAAAAGACCCTGATGCTGGGAAAGATTGAAGGCAGGAGGAGAAGGGGACAAAAGAGGGTAAGGTGGTTGGATGGCCTCATGAACTCAATGGACATGAATTTGAGCAAGCCCTGGGAGATAGTGAAGGACAGGGAAGCCTGGTGTGTGTTCTACAGTACATGGAGTTGCAAAGTCAGATACAACTGAGCAACAAATGACAGTAGCAACAGGTTTATTTGCTATGTTTAATTACATTGGAAGCACTGTCAAATGAGTAATGATAAGCTTTAGGTTGTATTATATGAAGGTTACTAATATAGATGTTGTAGAAATTATATAAAATTCTTAAAACTCAGATATGTCCTGGTATAATATTATCAATCACAATTCTAGTAATTATTTTAAAAAGCAAAAGTTTTATTTTGAAGAAAAACATGAGTAAGAATCTAGTTATGATTTTAAAATATTGTATGTCACAGAAATAACCAAATTTCCTTGTCATTTGAATGATAAGATATTTAACCATGCCATTTTAAGTATTTTATCATTTATAGACAGTTACTGTTTTACTCAGATGCTTTCACAAAAATGCTTCATCTTCAAGAAGATTTACAGAAAGGATTTTTTTAGAAATGCAGATTTCCCAATAACTTTCAAATCATACACTTAATTGAATAAGGAATTAACAAATAAAAATCCCCTACACTAGGACTTCCCTGGTGGCTCAGGTTGTAAAGAATCTTCCTGCAATGCAGGAGACCCAGGTTTGATCCGTGTGTGGGGAGGATATCCTGGAGAAGGAAATGGCTACCCACTCCAGTATTCTTGCCTGAAAAATTACGTAGACAGAGGAGCCCAGTGGGCTATTGTTCATGGAGTAGCAAAGAGTTGGACATGGTTGATCACCACACAAGTAAGTATCCATTTGCAGAGTTCCCAGCAACCTTACCAGCTGACTGAAGCAGGCACAAGAATCTTAGGATATTTTGGGGGACCTCAAGAAGAGAAGAATTCACCCAAATATATAGGTATTACAGGCAAACCTGATGGCTAGTCTTTGATGTGGCTTCATGACTTTGTGACCTCCATAGGCAAATAAAAATTTAACTTGAAATTCCATGTGAAAAGTTGCAGCAAAGCAAATTTTAAAAAGCCTTTATGGTCAATCATCATTTTTTTTGGACTTATTTAAGTAATCAGGCCAGGTTTAATGAAACTAAGCTTGTTTTACAAACTAGTCTTTGTTTAGCTATCTCTGTTAGAAATGAAGGTGATATTAGAGAAAAATGTTTTCCAGTAAAACTGTAATACACAGTTATTAGATTCTAGTTCTGTTAGTTATCTTCAAGGTTTTGCTTTTCCACTTGTTAGCTGAACTGGATCCTGAATTCTAGTTTCCTCAAAAGTTTTCCTATAATGTTCAAACTGATATTTTCAATATTTCTCCCACTTTTGACTTAGAATCACTGAGAACTAAAACTTCCCTTTTCCTGAGTCTCTGTGAACTGAAAATGAATAACTCGATATAAATTTAAGAGAGATGACCACAATAGCCCATGCTTAGACAATCTTTGTGCTTATTGCTGTGTAAGCCAACAGAAAATTTACCTAAACACCCAAAGACATCCTCAAAGACATTCCAAACTGCAAAAGATGCTTCAGACCTGATGCTGAGAAATCTGGACTGGCAGCACTCCGGACTCAAGACAGTGGGTTCACAACGTGCTCCAATCACTAAGCATTGTTTTTCTTTCATCTCCATAGACATGCCTCTTACTAAATACCTGACTGGCCATACCCTATAGACCTAACTTTGAGAGCCCACCTTCATCTCCGTTTCCTGAAATAAGTAACTAAACTTATCTGTTATCAGGACTAAGAGACTGGTTCAAAGAGATATAAAACAATCTATCAATTTAACTTCTGGACCATGAAACTTAAGAGAAGTTTCAAAAATGAGACTGCAAAGGAGCAAAATTTGCCCCCTCCAAAATGTTTCTTTGGCATGCAGATGATTTTGAGCTGAAAAAAGTCAGCCCAAAAGACTCAGAAAGAACCTTTGACCTTCCTCCTAACTGCTCAAAGAATGTAGATAAAAGAGCAGTTACCATAGATAACTATGATATGACCTGGGCATGTAGCAGGAAGCTAGCAAAGTGCTTGTTAGAATTCCTCTCTGGCCCCCTCTGCATAACCCATCAGACATTTATTTATCAAACATTTGCTTTTCCATATCCATGTAAATTGCTTTCCTCCTCTTTGAAGTCCCGAACCACTACCCACAACATCCTATTTTGTCTCTAGCCAAAGATGATAGGTAAGGTGAGGGTTTCTGCCATTTTGCTGAGTTACCCAGTTTTCCTGGGTCTCTACAATGTACACATTGTTATTAAATTTTTCCGTGATTTTCTCCTGTTAATCTGTTTCATGTCAATTTAATTCTTAGACTAGCCAGAAGAATCTACAGGGTTGAAGGAAAAATTTCTTCCTGGACAGAGTGAACCTGCAAAACCGTAAGTACCCCAACCTTGGACCCTGACAAAGGCAGAGCCCCAGATTCTCTCCAAGTTCTCTTTCTCTCTCCCCCTCGCCCACCCCTTGACTCCACAGTGTGGCCCTGAAGCATGCTGCGGACTCTCCAAAACCTGTGAGTAAGAATCTTGTGCTTTAAGCTTCTCTGATGGTTTCTGCTGAAGTGCATACTGCAGTGATAGATAATAAGATTCACAGGAGCCAGACCAGGNACCCCATGACTCCACAGTGTGGCCCTGAAGCATGCTGCAGACTCTCCAAAACCTGTGAGTAAGAATCTTGTGCTTTAAGGTTCTCTGATAGTTTCTGCTGAAGTGCATGCTGCAGTGATAATAAGATTCACAGGGGCCAGACCAGGGACATTGGCTCAGGTCAAGAAAATACCTGTGGAGGCTGCCACAGTAATACAGGCCCTGGGCAAATGTCTCAGGCATTGCTGACCAACAGTATCACTATCAGTAGGCTGAGACTAACCCAACATACACATGCAAGTATTATTTTTAGTAATGTTAAGCATTTTTTTTTTTTTTTCTGGGTACCAGGTGGTTTATTTCAGGCTGAAGCATCATGTCTTTCTTCANGTAGAAACCTGCTCATACACCAGCCACTTAGGTATAGAGCTGGGTTCAGATGTCCTGTCTTGCTCCCGTTGTCTTTCCAACTGGCCAGATTCCACAACTGCCACTTTCTTGGAGAGGCTGCTTTCTAGATGTTTTTGATCTGAAACCTGAAAAAGCCAATCAAATGTTTTAAGACTAAAATGTGTAATTACAAGTTTGGTCTAAGGTAAGACACAAGAAAGGGGAATGACTACCTAAGATGAAGTATTGGGAGAGATTTCTTTTGAGAGACCTGGAAGAGGGCATACTCTCAGGGTCTGGAATAATGACTTGTCTTTTTGGACCTATGGGTGGCTGTCCCATTCCTGGAGGAAAGAAAATATGTACTTAGGTAGATTCTTTGGTTCAGCATCCACCTGATTTTTCTGCTGGACTATTGGTAGAGCCACATCTAGGTGCACAAACCACATCCTAAATGTTCTAAGGCAGTTTCCATGGCAACTTCACTTCGCTGAGGACCAGGTTCTAATNGTGGTTAAAATTGTAAAATTTGTTATGTGTGCATGTTGTACGACAATGAAGAACTGCTTTTTCTTTATATGTATATATTTCTATTTTATATAAATTCACTTTTTCTTCAAATTTCCAATTTTTGTCCTTTTAAGCTTCATTTTGGTAAACTTCCTGGTGTCAACTTCCTAATCCACCTAATTTATTTTTAGTTGTTCTTATTCAGACCATCTGATCATTGATTTAAAAATCTAATTTCAGTGATCATTTTTAATTTCTAGAAATGCTAATTGTTTAAAATTCTAGATGTGGAATTCATTCATTCATCAACATCTGTTGAGCACTTACTTCTAAGGCACTGGAGCATAGAAAAGCACGAAATACTCACATCCTTGCCCTCCTGGAGCTTACACTTTAACTAATAGATAATAAACAGATAACATGGCTTAGTGTTATGAACTGCTATGAAGAAAAGGAAAGTATGTACAGAGGGAAAGAATTACAGAGAGTGCACAGGAAGGCTCTCTGAAGAGATTTTGTTTGGACAGAACTCTTAATAAAGAAATGAAATGTATGAATCTTTGGTGAAAGAGTGATCTAGGTGGAGGAAAGACCAAGTGATGAGAAGATGTTTTGGGAATTCAAGCAACACCAAAGATTTGAGGTAATTGGATGGTAAGGGTCAGTTCAGTTAGTTCAGTTGCTCAGTCGTGCCTTGACTCTTTGCAACCCCATGGACTGCAGTACACCAGGCTTCCCTGTTCATCACCAACTCTCAGAGCCTACTCAAACTCATGTCCATTGCGTTGGTGACGCCATCCAACCATCTCAGCCTCTGTAGTCCCCTTCTCCTCCCACCTTCAATCTTTCCCAGCATCAGGATCTTTTCCAGTGAGTCACTTCTTTGCATCAGGTGGCCAAAATATTAGAGTTTCAGCTTCAGCATCAGTCCTTCCAGTGAATATTTAGGACTGATTTCCTTTAGGATGGGCTGGTTTGATCTCCTTGCAGTCCAAGGGACTGTCAAGAGTCTTATCCAACACCACAGTTCAAAAGCATCAATTCTTCAACTCTCAGCTTTCTCTATAGTCTAACTGTCACATCCATACATGACCACCATGGCGGAAAGCAAAGGAGAACTAAAGAGCTTCTTGATGAAAGTGAAAGAGGAGAGTGAAAAAGTTGTCTTAAAACTCAGCATTCAGAAAGGTAAGGGAAGTTCCTGCAAAACTCCTGACTTAGATGCAGTTGGTAAAGTTGGATGAGGTGAGAAGCCATCATTCCAGAGACATCATCTGAAGGTAGAGCTGATAGGATTTGCTTCTGGGGGTTGGGAGAGAAAGGAGGATCAGGATGCTCCAAGGTCTTTATCCTGAATCAATGAGTAAATGGCAGTACCATTTCCTGAGATGGTAAAGATAAGGTGAGCAAGTTGGAAAGCACATCTTAGACATATATGTGGAGATGTCCCAAAGACGTGTGGATGTTTGGATCTGAATTTCAGAGGCGAGATCAGGAATAAAAGAAATGAAAACAAGTGTAGATACAGAAGAAAAGAGGTATAAAGGCTATGCCTTAAAGTACTCCTTTCTGTGTATATTAACTGCATTTACTTTAAAATTGTCTTCTGTTTTCTCCATTAATCATATTTCCTCAGATATTACTTCTATTTGATCATATTAGGTATTAGTACATTTGAAAAATATTTCTAAAGTTAAAATTTTTTTCTAAAATTTTAATTTTTTCCTACCTTGGACTGCTGCCACTCAGAGATTGAATAAAATGAACATTAATATAGTTAGAGACTTTAGCCTCTGAAAAGACTTTTTAAGTAAAGCCCAGTGAAATCCCATTTACTTTATATAGCAAGATTTCCCTAACTTTTCAATATGAATGGCCATCCAAGATTCACCACAAAGTTGAAAACCTTTAACATGAAAGAAAAACACTGAAACAAGGAATAAAAAGGACTTGACCCAAGTGACTTTTTAGCCGTGACAAATGTGCCATACAAGTGTAAGCTGTTCCATAATAGGGGAACTGGTTGTGAGTTATGTAGGACTTTTACTACCTTCACTTTTTTTTTTTTCTGTAAATCTAAAACTATTGTAAAATTACAAAGCTTATTTAATAAAAGAACTTGGGGAAACACAGTTAATGTAAAATGAAGAAGGAAAAAATATATTTTCAGGGAAAAAAAAAAGACTAGAATGCAACCACAAGGCAAGAGCCATATGTCATAAAAATGAACATCTAGCTAATAAAGAAGAACTGTTCAGAATTAAAGCATGGAAACAGAAATGAGAGAATGTACCAAAAGTCTTGAAAGATAAAGTTGAAGCAATATTCCAGAAAGCAAAACAAAAGCACAGAGATTAAAAAAAATTAGGGACAAAAGACATAGAAATGAGAGAATAAGTTTAGAACAGAAAGATTAAAAAACTTGAGTTCCAGAAAGGTGGTGCATGAGAAAAGCTGGAGAGGAAGCAAGCTAAGACATAATGTAAGAAAATTCCCCAAAGGACATGAATTTCCAGATTGAAAAACTCCCTCAAGTGCCCAACCCGCTGAATATTAGAAGTCCCACAACTACTTATACTTTGTAAAGGTTAAGAAAAATGAGAATATAGAAAGCTCCTAAATTTTCTAAAAGAGGAGATAAAACAGTCACACAAAAAGGATCAAGTGTAAAATGGCATCAGGCCAACACAGAAGCCACCATCCTGGATATCACCTAAAATTGTGTCACTGCCAGGATCACACTAACAATTAGTGCTCTGGCATTAGGTGACATGCCCTTTTTATTCATATGGCAAGAAGGTGTGTTAATAGCCCCTGTTTGGAAAACAGAGCCAGAAATATTGGTGAGTAGCACTAATGCCTGGCAAACAAGTTCTTAATAACTGATATACTTTGGTACTCTTTCTCAGGAAACTCCTGAGNCATAATTAATAGAAGTAGAATGAAGATACACAGTGTGTATAAATTAGGATCACCTAGGTGATGCTGCAGTAACAACCATCCCCCAAATCTTTGTGGCTTATTATAACCAGTTTATTTCTTATATATACTACATGAAACAACAGACTGGTTCCAAATCAGGAAAGGAGTACATTAAAGCCGTATATATATATATATATATATATATATATATGTATGGTCACCCTGCTTATTTAACTNGTGACTAGGCCAAATTGGATTAAAATGATGAAGGGCAGAAGGAATGGACCAAAGTAGGTCCAACATCAAGGGAAGGGGAAAAAAAAAACAGAAGAAAAATGTTGTAGAGATGAATCACTGTTTAGCTTGACAGTGAACAATGTCTAAAGTCATTTTGTAATAGAAACACTATGAATGAATTTCAGTGAAAAATGGAAAGATTGGAGTTGGTGAAATATGTATGAGAGAGAATGTAAGACACCTTACCTGGAGGTAAAGTAAGCTCTTAACAAACAACAGCAAAATGAAAACATCATAGCAGAATAGCACGAATAAACAGCAGAACAGTATACTGTTTAAAAACAGAAAGCAATTTTTAGAAATAACTTTGTCTTTTGGAAGTGGGAATCTGGGGTGAGGAAGGGTAAACCAGGACTGATTTTTTTTTAAATAAATCTTTTATCTGAATTCCAGATATAATGTACATGCTGCTGCTGCTGCTGCTGCTAAGTCACTTCGGTTGTGTTCGACTCTGTGTGACCCCGTAGACGACAGCCCAGTATGCTCCTCTGTCCCTGGGATTCTCCAGGCAAGAATACTGGAGTGGGTTGCCATTTCCTTCTCCAATGCAGCAAAGTGAAAAGTGAAACTGCAGTCGCTCAGTCGTGCCCGACTCTTAGCAACCCCATGGACTGCAGCCTACCAGGCTCCTCTGTCCATGGGATTTTCCAGGCAATAGAACTGGAGTGGGCTGCCATTGCCTTCTCCAATAATGTACATAAGCATCTATATATATGTATAGAAGATTATCTGGAGAGGGAATGGCAATCCACTCCAGTATTCTTACCTTGGAAATCCCATGGACAGAGGAGCCTGGTGGGCTATAGTCCATTGGGTCGGAAAGAGTCGAACACAGTCGAACAACTGAGCACGCACATACACACATATATATGTATATGTACTAAATTGGAAAAGCAAAATTTAAAAAAGTTGTGTCCTTAACTGTCCTTTACAATATTTTACCTAACATATTTAGCATTATGTGTCAGTTGCCGTTTTTGGTAATTTCTGTGACTTGCACAGTGGAATATCTTATTTTGGGATGTAGGAAGATTGCTGTTTGTATCTAAAATCAAATAGAATTGTTGGCATAATGAAATTAACTCTGAAAATTCCTTAAATCTCATCATTCAAATAATTTGTGAGAAATTTAAAAAGTGAGGTTCAGGTCATCCCTGAATAGCTCTAGTCCTGTAATTCAACAAAGCCATTGCAGACTCTGATTTTTCTGAGACCTGTGTTCCACCATCCAGAGCAGAAATTCTTTGTAAGACCAGTATCGAGGTAATTTTAAGACCAGTATTCCTCACTGGTCATAAGACAACAGCTGACGGTAATTGGTTCTACATGATTCCATGTTCATAACCAGGCAAAGAAAGACTGGTTTCCTGATGTTTTTTCCTTAAGAGCAAGGAAACAACTTTTTGATTCATGATGCTAAAGCCACAAGTAGAGGTCATGGATGCTAAAGGTTCCATGATGGTAAAGCCGCATGTGGAGGCCATGATTAGGCACGATGGTTGACAGCCCCGGTTGAGCTCCCTGGCAACAGTACATCAGTAAGTCCCTTGGGGCGTTTGGCCCAGCTAAGCCTTCACATGACTGTAAGTCCCAGCTTCTAAATTTCTGCAACCTCCTCTAAGACCACAAGTGATAACTGCACAGCTGGGCACAATCAAACTACAGAACNTACTTATCAGGCTAGGTCTGCAAAGGAAATAGTGGCACATGCAACGAAGGTCATTGTTTATAAGTATATGGGCAAGATCTAGGGCTGCTATGAGCTATAACTAGGAATGAGGAGCCAGTGTCAATCTGCCAGGAGGGAGCCAGAAAAACACACAGCCAATCTTGCTCTCTGATTTTCCTGTCCTTGCTGGAAGATACTGAGAGCTGAAGAGAAAGGGAACCCCATGAACATAGCTGTTGAGTTCACCCTTTCTGAGGCCTGGAGGGGTGAGTGGAGTAGATCTTGCATGAAAGAGGGGCAATAAATACAAGAAAATGTTGAAGGTGTGGGGGGCAGGAGGGAGGGCCATTGTCCTCCTTACTTGTGATTGGATATTTTCATTACTAAGTTTAAACAACAGATTCCCAAGTGTGGCCCCTGATTTACCAAATCAGGGTTCCACAGGGAATGTTTTTTAAAAAGATGCCTGGGTTTTTCACCTCTTATCTAATCCATGAGGTGAGGCGAAGTCACTCAGTCGTGTCTGATTCTTTGCAACCCCGTGGACTGTAACCTACTAGGCTTCTCCGTCCATGGGATTCTCCAGGCAAGAATACTGGAGTGGATTGCCATTTCCTTCTCCAGGGGATCTTCCCGACCCAGGGATCGAACCCGGGTCTCCCGCATTGGAGGCAGACACTTTAACATCTGAGCCACCATTAAAGTACATCTAATCCATATTCCTCATGAAATTTAGAATCAGTCTCAAAATCTGCAACTGCCTGTCTTTCAGCTACAAACACTGGGCTGGAGTAGGCTTGTGAGATGACATCCATTGGGCTGGCTTGTAGTAGAAGACAGATCTTTTTTCTTTTTTAGGTTGTCACCATTCAGCTAAGAATGTTATTGCTCGTTGAATTTAAGACTACAGATCTCAGAATCACAAGGACCTAGTCTGGGTCCTGTGTGTAAATGTTGCCTGAATGACCTTGAAAGAGTTACCCACCTCCTCCGAGCTTGGTGTCCTTGGCTATAGACCAGGAAATGCAATATATCCATCCATCTATCATAATTATTACAAGAATGAAAGGAGAAAGCATTTCCAAAAACTTGGTACATTCTCAAGCATTTATATATATAAATTATTATTAAGAATAATGCCACTGGCTTTGTGGAAGTAGATGCTAGATGTTCACCATGACATTAACTTCATATAATTAATGGATCTGTCCTAGGTAACCCCAAGCCTTCTTCATTAACCTCCTATTGATTTATCATCCATAAAGGTAGGAAAACTCTCTTTGAGCCTATTTAGTTTATAGTTTCTATGGCTCAATGAAATACAGGTTCCATAAATTTACTGTCTGCTGCATCCAGTAGATTTTCCTTTTATCCACTAAAACAATCTCTAAGTGCAGCCTTCTACTTAGAGCAAATTTTCCTGCAGTGTTCAGATCTTTTTGATCATACACAGGGATTACAATCCCTTATCTAAAACTCTTGGGCTGGATATATGATAGAATTTAGATTTTTTTGATATTAGAAATATACACCATCTGTTATTTAACACCTGTCAGAGTCACTAATATTTCTACATGGAAAAACATAAATATTCACACTAAGTGGGATAAATAGACCATTTATCACCTCATACCAGATGAGGTCAACTCAGGAAGTTTAGGTCAGTTTTAAGTCTGGCCACCAAATGAATTACCAAGAAAAAAAGTTCAGGTTTCAGGGTTTTCTGAATTTTAGTGCGTCATATAGATGGTTCTATTTCACAGGGGGGGAGCAGGAGCAGAGTAGATGCCTGCCTACTATGATAAAACTAGTCAAGATCCCAATAGACAGAAGTTCAAGCTCATAAAAAGGAGTTTCCGCCTTAAGAAACTATGCAATCTGTGCTGTGCTCCTGCCAGAACTGACGCTCTAAACCTCAGTTCATGAAGTGTCATTCCCTGACAGAACACCTTTCCATGATCCCCCAACATTCAGCTCCTTAGGCAGATACACGAGACCATTAGTGATCTGACCCCTGCCTGACCTCAAGTGTCATCTGCAGTCTTGCCTCTAGGAATAATCCTTATCAGCAGATCCTCCACACTGGACACTCCAGCCTTTGTCCCAACTCTACCTGGAATGTTCTTGGCCTTTCTTTTATCCTTTGGAAACTATACTCAACTCTCAAGAGTCATTTCTGCTATTAACACTTCCCTGACACCCATACTCTCCTGCATATAGCTGGGTACATGGATCTGTATGTTCTAATCTGCGATGAGGCGGCCCTCCTGAAAAACCATTCTCTGCTGACACAATGATGCCATAGCTGTGGGTCACCAGCTTCTGGAACCACGAACAACGTAATGTGCTCAAAACACAAGTATTTGATCAGGTAACCCCATCCTCTGCTGAAAACCCTTTAGAAGCTCCAGGATTCTAGGATAGAGGCCTAAAACTTTAACAAGCCCCTCCATCATTAGGCCTCTGCCTCTTTCTACTCTTCTGTCTGAAAGAACTTGATCCTCCCATCTGTGGAGTCCCACATTTCCTCTGCATTTCACAAGGTTAATCCCCGCCACTGACCCCACTTAGTCACGCATCTCTCTCAACATTAATTAGCATCACTTTCTCATAGATTGATGTTTCTTTGCTTGATAGCCCATGTGGTAGTGGCAACTGGCTGCCCATCTAATATCCATTCTGCCCTTTTTCTTGGTTCCAGAAGTGTGATTTCATATCAGGGTGACAATGATTCCAACTCCAAGTCTGTAATTCCTGCCTTTCTTGTAGCTAGGTGTGGCCATGTGACTGGGTTCCGACGGAGGATATAAAAACAGATTTTGGATCCATGTCTCCAGAAATACGAAAGAGCACATTTCTGGATTGTTGTTGCTGTTGTTGTTTTTAAGCCAGCTAGTTCATAGTAATTTGTTGTGGTAGTCCTATGAGAGAAGGCACACAAAAGGACAATTACCAGACTATTATATTCAAGTAGAACTCTGACCTACAACCTGAAGCAACCAGTCCTGGAAACCAACCTACCGGTCTGACAATTATCTGTACCAGTTGAGTCCAGGAAGCCAAAAAATAACTCCTGTAACAACTGGCCTTAAATGACCAGGACCAGATTAATAACCAGCAGGGTCCCTAATTTGTGCCCCTGCCTCCAACTTAGAAAAGCAAGCTGGAGAAAAGTCAAATATGCACCCTAGCCAATCACATAGCATATTCCACTTCTAGTTAATACATCCATAGGTTCCTTATGCCACTATCCTTCAATCATACACGAAACCTCTTTTTTCCATTAGAAAGCTCTCCTCCTCTTCTGCCCGTCTTTGAGTCTCTGCAAGTGATAGGAGCTGACTCCCTTGCTAGAGCACACTCTACTTGTTCCCATTTAAGTAGTCGTCTCTAATTTTTATGCCTAGGAATAGAATACAACAAGCATCTTCCAATAAAGGCTACCCTAGCAGTGCTCTGGCTCCTTCTCTTCCACACCTTTCTCTGACTTCATTGCTGGTACTTTTAGATAGGTGAATTTATTTTTAACATATTTTCTGACTAATTAAAACATCTCATTTTCACCATAACCAACACATAGCTTAATGGTTGGCATGTAGCAAGCTCTCAGTGAATAATGTGTTTAATGCAATTGATGGTTCTCTTTTACCTGCCTGGTTTGGTGTCACCTGGCTGTAGCCTTGCACTTCATGAGGAACATGGTTGTACAGAGCAGGCATGGGCTCATGGTTATTTAATACTCTAATAAAGGGGCTTCCACACTAGATAATGTGACATGGAGTGGACAGTTTAATCACAGCTGGTCAATATTTATGAGGGCAGAGACCCAGTTGGGCTGTATAACTTATTTACAAGCTGATGTTGGAGCCCATAATCCTCCTTGTGAGGTCCACCTGTTCTGAGGTACTGCACAAGCACGCCAAGCAGCCAAAGCAAGCAGAAAGGAACCTGTCCTCATCTCAGCAACTCAAACAATTCAGGTGCCCTCCTGCCATCTTCCTGGAACAGGATGCATTTCCCTTTGAGTAGAAAAGTCAGCTTAGCTTTTCTTTGAAACAAACTTCAGATCTCCCTCTGCCAACCCAAGGAGGGTCACTGCCATCAAAATAGAAAAATCTTCCAGGTACCACATTGCCTAGGGCACTGGTTCTATATCTGGGCTGTATATCAAAATCACCCAGGGATGCTTGTCGAAAGGATAGGCACTGGAGCCTCACCCACCCCAACTGAGTCAAATCCCTGGGAATGAGACTGGCCCTTTGGGCTTCTAACATGCTCCCTAGGTGCCTGAATGCTCTGGAAGGATTGATGGCAAAGCTCCAATACTTTGGCTACCTGATGTGAAGAGCTGACTCATTGGAAAGACCCTGACGCTGGGGAAGATTGAAGGCAGAAGGAGAAGGGGATGACAGAGGATGAGATGGTTGGATGGCATCACCAATTCAATGGACATAAACTTGGGCAAACTCTGAGAGATGAGGGGTTCATCATGAAATTAAAAGATGCTTGCTCCTTGGAAGAAAAGCTATTGCAAATCTAGAGAGTGTGTTAAAAAGAAGANTAAACTTGGGCAAACTCTGAGAGATGAGGGGTTCATCATGAAATTAAAAGATGCTTGCTCCTTGGAAGAAAAGCTATTGCAAATCTAGAGAGTGTGTTAAAAAGAAGAGACATTACTTTGCCAATAAAAATCCATGTAGTCAAAGCTACAGTTTTTCCAGTAGTCATGTATGAATGTGAGAGCTGGACAATAAAAAAGACTGTAAGAGTACTGAAGATTTAATGCCTTCTGACTGTGATGCTGGAGAAGACTCTTGAGAATCCTTTGGACTGCCAGGAGATCAAACCAGTCAATCCTAAAGGAAATCAACCCTGAATATTTATTGGAAGGACTGATGCTGAAGTTGAAGCTCCAATACTTCAGCCAGCTGATGCCAAGAGCTGACTCACTGGAAAAGACCCTGATTCTGGGAAAGATCGAAGGCAGAAGGAGAAGGGGATGACAGAGGATGAGATGGCTAGATGGCATCACGGACAAAACTGGCATGAGTTTGAGCAAACTCTGGGAAATAGTGAAGGACAGGGAAGCCTGGAGCACTGCAGCCCATGGGGTCACAAAGAGTCAGCCAGGACTGAGTGACTGAAAAACAACAACAACAAAACGGTGCCTGAGTCTGGGGTTTTGGAAATCAGTCTGCAGGTTAGGAGATTGACCCTGAGGACCTTTGCTCCTAAGGTCCTTAGAATCCTGAGCATAAATGTCACAGGAGTGTGTGGACATCCTGAGCATTTGTGGGGATTTGAATCTTGATATGTGGTGTTGCAGGTCTATTCCAAGAGGCTGCCCAGGGGACTGAAAGGGTACTGGCTTCCATGTCTAACAGACACACTGCCTGGCCCTGCAGCTTCCCAGCTGTGTGGCTTTTGGCTTCTCACTTGCAGTCTCTGAGCCTGCATCTTTATGGGGAAAATGAAGACACTAAAGATGAAGGTTATTTGGAGGATTTAGGAACTCAACAACACAACAGCAACCAAAATACATTGCAAGCTCCTACGTATTCTGGGCAATCTGATGGACAGAGTGGTGAGTAAGAGGACACAACCCTTGCCATTGCAGAGCTAGGTTTAGTCACCAGGACAGACATTAAATAATTCCACAAAGGAATCAGCCACTCCATTTGCCATGAAATCCACGAAGGAAGGAACGTTATGACCAACCTAGATAGCGTCTTGAAAAGCAGAGACATGACTTTGCCAACAAAGGTCCGTCTAGTCAAGGCTATGGTTTTTCCTGTGGTCATGTATGGATGTGAGAGTTGGACTGTGAAGAAGGCTGAGCACCGAAGAATTGATGCTTTTGAACTGTGGTGTTGGAGAAGACTCTTGAGAGTCCCTTGGACTGCAAGGAGNCAGCTTGAACATCAGGGAGTTCATGGTTCACGTATTGCTGAAGCCTGGTCTGGAGAATTTTGAGCATTACTTTACTAGCGTGTGAGCTGAGTGCAGTCATGCAGTAGTCTGAGCATTCTTTGGCATTGCCTTTCTTTGGGATTGGAATGAAAACTAACCTTTTCCAGTCCTGTGGCCACTGAGATTCCGAATTTGCTGACATGTTGAGTGCAGCACCTTCACAACATCATCTTTCAGGATTTGAAATAGCTCAGCTGGAATTCTATCACCTCCACTAGCTTTGTTCATAGTGATTCTTTCTAAGGCCCACTTGACTTCTCATTCCAGGATATCTGGCTCTAGGTGAGTGATCACACCATTGTGATTATCTTGGTCATGAAGATCTTTTTTGTATAGTTCTGTGTATTCTTGCCACCTCTTCTTAATATCTTCTGCTTCTGTTAGGTCCATACCATTTCTGTCCTTTATCGAGCCCATCTTTTCATGAAATGTTCCCTTGGTATCTCTAATTTTCTTGAAGAGATCTCTAGTTTTTCCCATTCTGTTGCTTTCCTCTATTTCTTTGCATTGATCGCTGAAGAAGGCTTTCTTATCTCTCCTTGCTTATTCTTTGGAACTCTGCATTCAGATGCTTGTATCTTTCTTTTTCTCATTTGCTTTTTCCTTCTCTTCTTTTCATAGCTATTTGCAAAGCCTCCTCAGATAGCCACTTTACTTTTTTACATTTCTTTTTTGGGGGGATGGTCTTGATCCCTATCTCCTATACAATGTCATGAACCTCTGTCTAGCAAATCTAATTTACTAGGGAAGGAGAAAAGAGTGAAGGGTTCATGTGAGGTATGAGGAGTCAAATTTAACAAAGAAGCTGCTAGTAGGAAACTTGAAAATGAATATGAACCACTAAAGTGAATATGCTCAAGAGAAAAATCCCTGTTGATAGTATTTGTTGCATCTGGTGTTGTGTCTTTGTGTTGAGTGGTGGGAAGTGTGTTGCTTAGAGGGAAGTCCCAGGAACACTGCACTTCTAACCTCTGCTGCTCATAAAAACAGAACCCTGAGCTAAAGTCACCAGGGGCCTTGGGCTTAGGTAAAAGGAAGTTTTATTTTAGATGCAAACTATGGTGACTGCAGCCATGAAATGAAAAGACGCTTACTCCTTGGAAGAAAGGTTATGACCAACCTAGATAGCATATTGAAAAGCAGAGACATTACTTTGTCAACAAAGGTCTGTCTAATCAAGGCTATGATTTTTCCAGTGGTCGTGTATGGTTGTGAGAGTTGGACTGTGCAGAAAGCTGAGCACCGAAGAATTGATGCTTCTGAACTGTGGTGTTGGAGAAGACTCTTGAGAGTCCCTTTGACTACAAGGAGATCCAACCAGTCCATTCTGAAGATCAGCCCTGGGTGTTCTTTGGAAGGAATAATGCTAAAGCTGAAACTCCAGTACTTTGGCCACCTCATGCGAATAGTTGACTCATTGGAAAAGACTCTTGACACTGGGAGGGATTGGGGGCAGGAGGAGAAGGGGCCGACAGAGGATGAGATGGCTAGATGGCATCACCAACTGAATGCAGATGGACATGAGTCTGAGTGAACTCTGGGAGTTGGTGATGGACAGGGAGGCCTGGCATGCTGTAATTCATGGGGTCGCAAAGAATCGGACATGACTGAGCAACTGAACTGACCTGATTATGTCTAGGATGGATAAACAACAAGATCCTACTTTTAGCACAGGGAACTTGGGTTGACTGGAAAAGTTCGTTTGAGTTTTCTATGTTCAGTTGAGTTTCTTTGTTCAGGAAAATCTGAACAAACTTTTTGGCCAACCCAGTATAGTTACTGTCCTATGATAAACTATAATGGAAAAGAATATGAAAAAGAATATTTATATGTATAACTGAGTCACTTTGCTGTACAGCAGAAATTAAAGTTTGGGGGGAAAAGGAAGTTTACCCAACACTGTAAATCAACAAAATTTTTAAAAAGAAGTAGCTATTTTGCAAGTGAGGCTTCTGACCTTTTAAGATGTATGCTTAGTGTTGGGGAGAGAAAAAGGGTGCAGGGTGGTTAGGAGAATGAGTTAAGCCCCACATACACCCTTCCTAGCATGTGCCTCATTTCCTTATCTGTCAAGCTGGGATGATGGTGGAAATCATTTCCAAGGGTGGCTGTGGAATAATAAACAGTACTGAACAAGACAGAACATGCTAAGTGCTCGGAACTGTGCCTGGCACATAACCTTTCACTTAGACCCTTACTGTTACTCTGTAACAGTAACAGTTTTGAGTACCTGTCATGTTTTAGGCTTAGTGCTGGGAGCTTCCCTCCAAACTCCTCATAACAACCTCAGCAGTAACAGTAGGGAAGAGCTTGTTGTATAGAGTTTCGGACAAGAGAATTGTGAGCTTGTGTCGATCAGGGAAAATATTCCTGGAGTCGGAAGACTTAAGCTGGGCCACTTAATGAGAAAGAGGATGAACTGAGGGGTTGAGTAGGGAGTTGGTGATGAGGTTTTCAGGAAATGGGAACACCATGGGCAGCGGCACAGGGGCAGGGATAGGGCACTTCCCACCCAGCACAGTTAGAGACATTCCTTGATGACAGGAAAGAAGAGAAGTCAGAGCCACNTCGAGTAGAGAGTTGGTGATGAGGTTTTCAGGAAATGGGAACACCATGGGCAGCAGCACAGGGGCAGGGATAGGGCACTTCCCACCCAGCACAGTTAGAGACATTCCTTGATGACAGGAAAGAAGAGAAGTCAGAGCCACTCAGATCCCACCAGGTGGTCACAAGATGCACAAGCATCCTCTCTGCCAGTTCTACTGGTTGAGATGGATGACTTGCATTTGTCATTCAGGAAGCATCTTTTCACATGCATTTAGTTTCAGTGACTCACAATCATGTACAACCAGTCCTTACCAGTTTTATACATTAGAGTCAAATATATACATTACCTTTATATTTATGTCCGCACAGTCCTGCATATATACATGCATTTGTGTGTATGTGTGTGTATGCATGTATATATCAATATGCTACTTTGCATTACTTTGAATACCCCCAGGGTAGTGAGATGAACAGTGTAGTATCTTTCTCTCTCTCCTTTCCTCACTTCTCCTTTCTTCTGTTTTTCATCAATTACATTCTCTTATTAGATGAAGACTTGGAACCAAGTAATCATATCAGTCCTCTCTATTAGACAGTCAAGGATCCTTAGGCTGTGAATCCAGCTTGGGTTCCATGTGTGATGTGTTCATGGAATAAAAAAAGATTTAAGGTTGATTCTTTGGGAGGGCTGCAGGCACATGTCTAGAACTGGAATGGGGACAGGAAGTGACAATCCACAGAAAGGCGGAATGATTGTAGTCCAAGCCCAGTTGAATGGATCTGGTCTCCTGTTTCAGCTTTCATGATCTCAGCACATTAAAACAAATTCCTCTGTTTTTTTAGTTTTCTTATCTGTACCATGGGAATAGTAATTTCCTCTTAGATTGTCACGAAGATAAGACGGTTTCATAAATATGAAGCATCGAGCATAATAATAGACAGTAATAACTGACGTTTGCTATCATCATTGGGGAAGTTCCAGTTTCAGTGGGGACAGAAGGGACCCTTTACCAGGAAGTTGAAGTCTACATTCAGAGCCAATTTAGAGAGTGACCAGGTGACTTGCCAGTATTCCCAGCTGAGATGGACCAAACACATATATCTATAGCTTCATCTGGGTCATCTAGGGTGAAAAAAACATTCACATGTACCCTGAACAAAAATATAATCAGGGCATAAGGCAAACAGACCCTCCAAGCCATGCTTATGATTTCACCTTCTTTCTTTCTCCCACGTCAACCACCAAAGTTAAAGGAAAGAGTCAGAGAATTGACGCAATTCATCTTGGCACAGTGAACAAGGGTGACCTATTGGTGACTGACCACCCTTCTGTTCAGTTCAGTTGAATCACTCAGTCGTGTCCTACTCTGCGACTGCATGGACTGCAGCACACCAGGCTTCCCTGCCCATCACCAGCTCCTGGAGCTTGCTCAAACTCATGTCCATCAAAGTCAGTGATGCCCTCCAACCATCTCATCCTCTGCAATCCCCTTCTCTTCCTGCCTTCAATCTTTCCCAGCATAGGGTCTTTTCCAGTGAGTCAGTTCTTAGCATCAGGTGGCCAAAGTATTGGAGTTTCAGCTTCAGCATCAGTCCTTCCAATGAATATTCAGGACTGATTTCTTTTAGGATGAACTGATTGGATCTCCTTGCAGTCCAAGGGACTCTGAAGAGTCTTCTCCAACACCATTTCCAACAACACTCCTGTCTGTACTTGCCACTTATTCACTTAATGTCCTCAGGTGAGTCATTCTGCCTTTCCTGACCTCAGTTTCCTGATATGTATGCAAAAGGGTTTGACAAGGTGCTTACTGTGATTGCTGGGGTCAATGGAAATAATGAATAAACAAATTTATGGTAACAGAGGAGAGTTTTATTCAACTCAAACTGGGGACAATAGCTCAGAAGACATCTCAAATTGCTCTGAGCAAATCCTCCAGGGAAATGTAGTTTTCAGGATAGTTTTATAATTTGTCAGAATAAAACATCAGGCATGATGGGGGTATATTTCTTCAAGGTTTCAAAAAAGGCTGGCACATACACAGTAAGTCAGTTTGACCTCAGCGTCTGGGAAAGGAGGGCCCATCATGAGCTGCCATTGGTCCACATGCTAAGGACTCAGAGAGGAGCTCACAAAGTTCAGTTCAGTTCAGTTCAGTTGATCAGTCGTGTCCGACTCTTTGCGACCCCATGAATCGCAGCACGCCAGGCCTCCCTTGTCCATCAGCAACTCCCAGAGTTCACTCAAACTCACGTACATCGAGTCAGCAAAGTAATGTCTCTGCTTTTGAATATACTATCTAGGTTGGTCATAACTTTTCTTCCAAGGAATAAGGGTCTTTTAATTTCATGGCTGCAGTCACCATCTGCAGTGATTTTGGAGGTCACAAAGGAGGTGGTGAAATCAGGGCAGTGCCAAGTGGAGACCAAGTCAGTCAGTTCAGTCGCTCAGTCGTGTCTGACTCTTTGTGACCCCATGAATCGCAGCACGCCAGGCCTCCCTGTNGGTCACAAAGGAGGTGGTGAAATCAGGGCAGTGCCAAGTGGAGACCAAGTCAGTCAGTTCAGTCGCTCAGTCGTGTCTGACTCTTTGTGACCCCATGAATCGCAGCACGCCAGGCCTCCCTGTCGTTACCTTCTCCCAGAGTTCACTCAGACTCACGTCCATCGAGTCCATGATGCCATCCAGCCATCTCATCCTAGGTCGTCCCCTTCTNGAACTGAGATGATACGTGGTAGGAAGAAGCTAAGGTCTATCTAAAGGGGAATGATGTGAATGATGCTGTAGCAGAGGCTGTTTGTACCTCCTCCCCACTCCACAACACCCCTGCACTTACCGTTTTCTGCCAGCACCTGTGGGACTTCATCTGGTCTGCTTTGCCTGCATTCAGGGCAGGCCAGAAGTGCCACAGAAGGAACTGATTTGGCAATATGCCCTTCACCAACTTCCTTCTCTCCCTTGCCCACTTCCCCAATGCAATCAGGGGTTTATAGGGGTCATCTCCTAAATGAGCCACTTGAACCCTCTTTCTGAGGTGCACTCACATCTCAGGGTCTCCCTTGCAGGGATCCTCAATAAGACAGATGCATACTAGAATCTCACTTGTGAGAGGGTAACAGGCAGGAAGGTCAGGGGTCTCCAAATGGAAGAAATAGCCTGCAAGTGTCAGACATTTTTATCTCTCTTAAGAGGCAGGAGGAAACAAACTAGCGGTAGTTTTTCCTTATCTATGCAAATTTAAAAGGAAGTTTCTCTTAAAATTCTGTGTTGCCATAATGAGACCTGGTTTCACCTGAAGTTAACCAATGCCTTTTTCTTATGGCAATGTTTATCTTAAGCTATGGTAATGTACTATTCATTTACCCCAAACTCTTCAAGTCGGTTCTGCCTTTTGGCTCAGAACCTACTTGATAAACCAGTATGTTATACTCAGATATTGTTTCTCTAATCTATGTAAATAAAACTATTTGTGATCTGCCCTTCTTCAAGATTCAAGTTAAGCATTTTATGGCCCAAGATAAATCATTTGGTGCCAAGATTATCCCAAAATGCATCTTATGGGTGAGGGGCCTGGTGCCATTCTGAGTTTTAAGACATTCCTTTCTTTCATTAACAGACTGCTGGTGACTATATAACATCCAGCTGAAGACTAGCAGGGGGGTACTCTTTCTGCCCCCTTCTGATGCCTATGTCAGAAGCTTTCTCTATCTCCTTTATACTTTAATAAAACTTTATTACACAAAAGCTCTGAGCGATCAAGCCTCGTCTCTGGCCCCGGATTGAATTCTTCTCCTCCGGGGGCCAAGAATCCCGGCGTCGTGATTCAACAACAACCTTTCACTATGTTGCTAAAATATCCCCCCTCCACACACACTCAACATGTATATAACTTTAAGTACTAGATGATAAAAGTAGGACATAAAACAAACTTTAAAAGCACATGCTATTTGCATAAACAAAAAAATTTTACAGGTAAAACTAAAAAATAGGATATACTTTTTGAGACTACATACATAAATAACCGCGAAGAGTTGGGCACAACTGAGTGACTTCACTTTCACTTTTCACTTTCATGCATTGGAGAAGGAAATGGCAACCCACTCCAGTGTTTTTGCCTGGAGAATTTCCAGAACAGGGGAGCTGCCATCTATGGGGTTGCACAGAGCCGGACATGACTGAAGCGACTTAGCAGCAACAGTAGCAGCATATAACCAAAGACTTTTACCAAACACGTTATAGAAAGAAACAGGAGTAAGCTATTAGGAGTGAAATGTAAACACCATGCTGTGAACTGAAATTTACACTTATATATATATATTTATTTCTATAAATATATGTTTCATATTGGGCTTCCTGGTGGTGCAGTGGTGAAGAATCCACCTGCCAATGCAATGAGGAGACACAAGAGACACAGGTTCCATCCCTGGGTCGGGAAGATCTCCTGGAGAAGAAAATGGCAATCCACTCCAATATTCTTACCTTGAAAATTGCAGGGACAGAGGAGCCTAGCTGGGTACAGTCCATGGGATCACAAAGAGTTGGACACAACTGAGCTACACATACACACACACACGTTTTATATATATACATATATTTATATTTTATATTAACATACATTTATATACCATATTATATTTACATAATACAAACTATTGTACATTTATATATAATATAAATGTATTTGTGGCTTCGTTGATAGCTCAGTTGGTAAAGAACCAGCCTGCAATGCAGGAGACTCTGGTTCAATTCCTGGGTCGGGAACATCTTCTGGAGAAGGGATAGGCTATCCACTCCAGTATTCTTGAATTTCCCTTGTTGTCTCAGCTGGTAAAGAATCTGCCTGCAATGCAGTAGACCCTGGTTCAATTCCTGGGTTGGGAAGATCCCCTGGAGAAGGGAAAGGCTACCCACTCCAGTATTCTGGCCTGGAGAATTCCATGGACTGTATAGTCCATGGGGTCGCAGAATCAGACACAACTGAGCAACTTTCACTTTCATAAATTTATTTATATAAAACATTTTATATAAGTTATGGATTTGTATATTATATACATTTGCATTTATGTATATTATGTATTTTCACATAAATAAACTTTTAATTTTTCAAGGGCTAAAGAAAAGATAAAAGGCAAAACATACATCCTTTCTCTTATTTCATGGTCTTTTTGGTGATCAGCCTACTCTGCTGCTCTGACCCTTAATGCCCGTGTCTCAGACACATATTCCAAACATGCAGCTTGGCACACAGCATAATTGCTTTAGTTCTGACCTAGGAGACTGAGGGCTTCCCTGGTGGCTTGGATGGTAAAGAATCTGCCTGCAGTGCAGGAGACCCAGGTTCAGTCCCTGAGTTAGGAAGATCCCCTGGAGAATGGAATGGCTACCCACTCCAGTATTCTTGCCTGGAGAATTCCATGGACAGAAGAGCCTGGCGGGCTACAATTCATGGGGTTGCAAAAGAGTTGGACACAACTGAGCGACTTGCACTTTCACTTTGGGAGCCTGTGGCTGTGTTGTCTCACCATCCCTCCTCCTTGGCTCCTTGGATCTGCTTTACATGACAGGTCACACTAACATTTTAGGGCTCCAGGGATCTAGTCCTCCAGCTCATCCTGCCATGTTATGCATGACAAAATTGGGGTTCTGGTCTCCCCCATGTTGCCAACTCTGGGCAAACGGAGGGTTGGGGGAGACTTTGGATGCAGTTTCCTGAGTGGCCTGTGTAAGTCCTGATTCCACCTCTTTCTAGTTGAACAGATGTGGTTAGCTAATTAACCCTGTGTCCCTTAAAAGAACTGGGGAGTCTGTATGTTTTACTACCCAGGGTAGCTGTGGGGATAGAACAAAACTAGCCTTGTAAAGTGTTTCCTGGTGCATAATACATGCTCAATAATACTGACCTCTTAGCCCAGGGCTTCTGAGAAATTCGCACTGCTCTAGCCAGTGCTTGGCCTGGGCCCTGATCTGTTCTTGTCCTAACAAAGGTTTGCCTCAGTTTCTGTTACATGCGCTCTGTAAGGAAAGGCTGTAAATGCTGACGGTGCCATAAACCGGTTAGGCCAGTGTGTACAGAACATTGTTTTGTCCATTTTGGCTTCAGTTTGAAAAATCACAGTGGAAGTCCTAGGTTTTCTTTTTTCTTTTTTTTCAGATTCCTAATATTTAAAATGGGGGATTAAGGATCTACCTTCTTCACAGAGTGACTGCGAGGTCCAAGCAAAATCATCCACATGCAAGCACTCAGAAGACTACACTCCAGAGTGCATACTTCTGAGCTCTGAAGGCTTGCAGAGTCCCATCACCCACACACTTATTTTCAGGAACTCAGCTACTCCCCTGCCCCTTTTTTATTATGATAAAATGCACATTATATAATTTTTGCCATCTTAGCCATGTTTGAAGTGTACCACAGTCCAAAACTATTTTCATCTTGCAAATTCAAAACTCTGTACCTACTAAACAATAATTCTTCATTCCTTCTTTCTCTCAGGCCCCCAGGAACCCCATTCTACCTTCTGTTTTTATGAATTTGACTGCTCTAGATACTTCATATGAGTGGAATCACACACAATTTGTCTTTTTGTGGCTGGCTTATTTCACTTAGAATAATGTCCTCCAGGTTCATCTATGTTGGAGCCTGTGTCAATATTTCCTTTTTAAGGCTGAAGAATTCCATTGTATGCAAACACTGTGTTTTGTTTATCCGTTCATCTTTCAGTGATCACAGTTGTGTTTCTTTCATGTTCTGTNAACTGGGGAGTCTGTATGTTTTACTACCCAGGGTAGCTGTGGGGATAGAACAAAACTAGCCTTGTAAAGTGTTTCCTGGTGCATAATACATGCTCAATAATACTGACCTCTTAGCCCAGGGCTTCTGAGAAATTCGCACTGCTCTAGCCAGTGCTTGGCCTGGGCCCTGATCTGTTCTTGTCCTAACAAAGGTTTGCCTCAGTTTCTGTTACATGCGCTCTGTAAGGAAAGGCTGTAAATGCTGACGGTGCCATAAACCGGTTAGGCCAGTGTGTACAGAACATTGTTTTGTCCATTTTGGCTTCAGTTTGAAAAATCACAGTGGAAGTCCTAGGTTTTCTTTTTTCTTTTTTTTCAGATTCCTAATATTTAAAATGGGGGATTAAGGATCTACCTTCTTCACAGAGTGACTGCGAGGTCCAAGCAAAATCATCCACATGCAAGCACTCAGAAGACTACACTCCAGAGTGCATACTTCTGAGCTCTGAAGGCTTGCAGAGTCCCATCACCCACACACTTATTTTCAGGAACTCAGCTACTCCCCTGCCCCTTTTTTATTATGATAAAATGCACATTATATAATTTTTGCCATCTTAGCCATGTTTGAAGTGTACCACAGTCCAAAACTATTTTCATCTTGCAAATTCAAAACTCTGTACCTACTAAACAACTAATTCTTCATTCCTTCTTTCTCTCAGGCCCCCAGGAACCCCATTCTACCTTCTGTTTTTATGAATTTGACTGCTCAAGATACTTCATATGAGTGGAATCACACACAATTTGTCTTTCTGTGGCTGGCTTATTTCACTTAGAATAATGTCCTCCAGGTTCATCTATGTTGGAGCCTGTGTCAATATTTCCTTTTTAAGGCTGAAGAATTCCATTGTATGCAAACACTGTGTTTTGTTTATCCGTTCATCTTTCAGTGATCACAGTTGTGTTTCTTTCATGTTCTGTTTTCTTTGTGATTACCATGGTGATTACATTTAAAACCCTGACATTAAATCACTCTAATTTCAATTTGCATGTGTGCCTGCCAAGTCGCTTCAGTTGTGTCCAACTCTTTGTGACCCTGTGGACCTTAGCCCACCAGACGCCTCTGTCTGTAGTATTCTCCAAGAAGACTGGAGTAGGTTGCCATGCCCTCCTCCAAGGGATCTTCTCCGCTCAGGGATCAAATGGTTCTTTACCATTAGTACCACCTGGGAAGGCTTAATTTGAACTTATATCAGCTTTAATTCAATAGCATAAAATAACTCTGCTCCTTTACAGCTCTGTCCCCACTATTTTCAGTTACTGATGTGAAAAAAAAGTGATAAAATACTTGTGATGTAAAATTTACTGTCTTGACTACTGTTAAGTGTACAGTGAAGTGGTATTAAATCACATTCACACTGATGTGTAACCATCACATTATCCAGTCCCACAAATCTTACAAATCTGAAACTCTGTTCCTATTAAAAAACAGCTCCCTCTTTTCCCTTCCCTCTAGCCCCTGCCAACCACTAGTCTACTTTCTCTATGATTTTGACGACTTTTAAGTACTGCATTTGGGTTTCCCTGGTAGCTCAGCAGTAAAGAATCCACCTGCCAATGCAGGAGACCCGGACTGGGATTTTCATAAATCCCAGTTGTCTGCTATTACTTCTGGTGCCTGTGCCTTTGGATCCCTAGGTCAGGGAGATCCCCTGGAGAAGGCAGTGGCAACCCACTCCAGTATTCTCGCATGGGAAATCCCACTGGACAGAGGAGCCTGGTGGGCTACAGTCCATAGGGTTGCATAAGAGTTGGACACGACTTTAGTGACTAAATAACAACAAGTACCTTACAGAGGTGGAATCCTATGTTTATTTTTTGTGACTGGCTTATTTCACTTAGCATAATATCCTTAATGCTCATCCATGCTGTAGCATATTGCAGAAGTTCCTTCCTTTTTAAGGCTGAAAAATATTTCACTGCATGTATATGCCACATTTTGCTTATCTATTCATTGGTAATGGACATTTGAGTTTCTTCCATAATTTAGCTATTGTGAATGGTGCTGCTGTGTACATGGATGTAAAAATATTCCTTTGAGACTCTGCTTTCAT
Source organism: Raphicerus campestris (assembly GCA_006410735.1). Classification (NCBI taxonomy): domain Eukaryota; kingdom Metazoa; phylum Chordata; class Mammalia; order Artiodactyla; family Bovidae; genus Raphicerus; species Raphicerus campestris. The sequence continues at coordinate 85,490 of SJYW01041957.1, read as the reverse complement.
TTCTTTTGGGTATATGCCCAAATGTGGTATTACCAGATCATATGCTAATTCTGTTTTTAATTTTTTGAAGTACCCCCCAAAATAGTGTTTTCCACAGTAACTTTACGATTTTGCCCTCCCAGCAACACTGCATACAGCTGTAATTTTTCTACTTCACCACCAAAACGTTGTCATTGTTGTTTTAGATTGTAGCCATCTTAATGTGTGGGGTGTCATCTAGTTGTAGGTTTTATTTGCGTTTCCGGAATGATTAGTGAAGTTGATCACCTTTTCAGATGCTTGTTGACCTTTTGTATAGCTTCTTCAGAGAAATATCTGTTGAAGACCTTTGCCCATTTTACAATCACGTTTGTTTTTAGTTGTTGAGTTTTAGGAGTTTTACATGTATTCTGGATAATCAGCCCTTATCAGATATATAATTTGCAAATATTTTCTCTGAATCTGTAGGCTGCCTTTTTACTCTGTGAATAATGTCTCTGATATACAAATAAAAATAATTTAACATTTTCATAAATCCCAGTTGTCTGCTATTACTTTTGTTGCCTGTGCCTTTGGTATCTTATGCAAGAAATCATTGACAAATCTAATGTTGCGCAGCTTTTATTCTATATATTTTTTCAGAGTTTTGGGTCTTATATTAAATGTTTGATCCACTTGGAACTAATTTTTATATATGGTGTTGAGTAAGGATCCAACTTTCCAACTTTATTCTTTTGCACATGGATATCCAGTTTTCCCAGGACTTTTAGTTGAAAAGACTTTCCTTTATTGAATGACTGGCACCATGGTTAAAAATCATTTGGCCAAATATACAAGAGCTTATTTCTGGGTCGTTATTCTATTACATTGACCTGTATGTCTGTGTTTATGCCAGTGGCTCACTGCTTGATTACCACAGCTTTGTCATAAGTATTGAAATTAGGACGGGTGAGTTCTCTAGTTTTGTTGTTTTTTTCAATATTGTTTTTTGGTTATTTGGGCTCCATTGAAATTCATTATGAGTTTTAGGGTGAGTTTATCTAATTCTACAAATAATATCTTTGGGATTTAAATAAGGATTGCATTGAATTTGGGGAACACTGACATTTTAAAAATATTAAGTCTTCTAATCCATGAAAATGGAATGTGTTTCCATTTATTTTGTCATCTTCATTTCTATTAGCAATATTTTGCAGTTTTTCTTATATAAGTTTTTCACTTCCTTGGTGAAGATAGTTCCTAAGTATTTAATTCTTTTTGATGTTAGTAAAAATTTGCCTTTGTAATTTCCTTTTCATATTATTTTTTATTTGTATGTAGAGAAGCAGTTAATTTTGTGTGTTGACTTTGTATTACTTTATTGAATTCATTTATTCTAACAGCTTTTTGGGAGAATCTTTAGAATTCTCTGGGACTTCCCTTGTGGCTTAGACAGTAAAGCATCTGTCTACAATGCAGGGGACCTGGGTTTGATCCCTGGGTCTGATCCCTGGGTCTGGAAGATCCCCTGGAGAAAGAAATGGCAATCCACTCCAGTACAATTGCTTGGAAAATCTCATGGACAGAGGAGCCTGGAAGGCTACAGTCTATGGGGTCGCAAAGAATCGGACACGACTGAGCGACTTCACTTTCACTTTAGGATTTTCTGCATAAGATCATATCATCTGCAAACAGAGAAAATTTTAATTTTCCCATTCCAATTTAGATGTCTTTTCTTTCTTTTTCTTGCCTACTTGTTCTAGCTAGAACTTCTAGTACTCTGTTGAATAGAAGTCATGAAAGGAGGTGTCTCTGTCTTGTTTCTGATCTTGGAGAGAAAGCTTTCAGTCTTTAACCACGTTTGCTGTGAGTTTTTCGTATGTGGCTTTTATCATGTGGAGGCAGTTTCTTTATTTTTCGAGGGTTTTTTTTTAATCACAAAAGAATGTTCAATTATTTCCAAATAAATTTTCTTTATCAAATTAAATGATCATGTTTTTTCCTTCATTTTGTAATGGGGCATATTACATTGATTGATTTTCACATTTTGAGCCATCCTTGTATTCCAGGGATAAATTCTGCCTGGTTAAGGTGTATAATCCATTTAGTGTGCTGCTGAATTGTGTTTGGTAGTATTTTGTTAACAATTTTGCGTCAAGTTTCATAAGGGATATTGGTCTATATTTTTCTCTTCTTGTAGTATGTTTGTCTTGCTTTTGTTTCAAAGTTATGTTGTCCTCATAGAATGAGTTAGGAACTGTTTCCTCCTTTTTAATATTCTAATAAATTTGAGAAGGATTGGTATTAGTGCTTTCTTAAATGTTTGGCAGAATTCACAGTGGAGCCAAAAGATCCAAGGCTTTTATTTATTGGGAGATTTTTGATGCAGTCTCCTTACTAGTTACAGGTCTAATCTATTTCTATTACTTTGTGATTCAGTCTTGGTAGATTTTGTGTTTCTAGGAATTTTTATTTTAGGTTATTCAGTATTTTGGGGTATAATCATTCACAATACAATCATTTTTATTTCTATAGAATTGGTAGTGATGTCTATACTTTCACTTCTGATTTTAGTAATTCGAATTTTTTCTCTTTTTTTAGTGGCCCGTCTAGTTAGATCTTGCCAATTTTGTTACTCTTGTCAAAGAATCAACTTTTGGTTTTATTAATTTTCTTCATTGTTTATATGTATTGTATTTCATTTCTCTCACCTAATCTTTATTATTTCCTTCCTTCTGTTAGCTTTAATTTAGCTTGTTCTGTTGATCTTAGATCTTTCTTATTTTTTAACGTAAGAACTTATAGCTATACATTTCCGCCTTAACACCACTTTTGTTAGGAACTATAAGTTTAAGTATGTTATGTTTCTGTTTTCATCTACCTCTAATTATTTTTGAATATCCCTTGTGATTTCTTATTTTATCCATTGGTTGTTTAAAAGCTTGTTGTTTAATTTCCACAGTTTTGTGAATTTTCCAACTTTGTGATTGATTTCTAACTTCATCCTTTTGCATTAGTCTCTAAATGTACAGAAAACAAAAAGTAAAGTTACAAACCAATGTTACAATAATACTAGCTTTTATATTTGTCCTTGTATTTTATGTTTATTCATACAGCTTTGTGTTATGGTCTTTGTCCTTTCATTTTACCTCACAGGACCCCCTTGACCATTTCTTGCAGGGCAGGTCCTGTGGTCACAAACTTGCTAAGCTTTACTTTCTCAGGGAAGGTCTTGATTGTCCCCTCATTTATGAAGAACTGTGCTTGAGAGATTTTGGGTTTTTTTTGTTGTTGTTGTTGTTTTTCCCCCTTTTAACCCACTTTCTTCTGGCCTCCAGAGTTTCTGATGGGAAATCTGCTTATAAACTTATTGAGGATCACTTGGAACTGATGCTTCATTTCTCTCTTGCTGCTTTCAAGATTTGCTTTTTATTTTTAGCTCTTGAAAATTTGATTATAATATATCTTGATGCAGTTCTCTTTGTGTTCATATTAGTTGTAGTTTAGCATATTCTTACCTTTCTTCAAATTTGAGATCTCAGTCATTATTTCTTCAAGGATTCTCTGTTCATTTCTCTTTATTCTACTTCTTCCTCTAAGACTTCCCTGATATTAATGTTTGTTATTTTGATGATGTTCCTATTTCTCCTAGGCTCTGTTTAATCTTTTTTTCTTTTTCTCCTCAGTATTGATAATTTCCATTGTCCTGTTTTTAAGTTTACTGATTCTTTTTTCTGCCTGCTCAAAACTGTCTTTGAATCCTTCTAGTAAATTTTTAAATTTTAATTTTTGTACTGTTCATTTCCAGAATTTCTTTTTCATTTCTTTTAGGTTTTCTCTTTTTTAATATTTTTATTTTGTTCATACTTTGTTTTCTTGACTTTCTCCACATTTTCCTTTAGTTTTTTTAAGCATCTTTAAAGTTATTATTCTGAGGTCTTTGTCTAGTGTATCTTCTGTTAAATCTTTTTAAGGGACAAATTTTCTTAAACTATTTTTTTCCTTTGAAGAGGCCACAGTTTCTCATTTCTTTGTCTGCTTTGTGATTTTTTTTCAACACTGGACATTTGAATTTGCTCTGGAAATCATGGTTTCCACATTTCCCCAGAGTTTGCTATTTTTGTCATTGTTTTCATCTATTGGTTTTGTTTTCATTGACTATTGTGGCCTCTCTGCTGAGCATCAGCCTATGGTGTAAACTTAATGCATTCTGCCTTTTCTATCTTTGAGCATACACAGCTGCTTTCTAATTTTTTTCCTGTATGTACACTTGTTTTCGAATGTTTTGTCTTTAATGTATGACTTCTGAGTGAGGAAAAGCAAAATATGTAGGGTAGTAAAATGGCACCTGCCTTTGAAACCTCTTGGAAATCACATTAGTCAAAGGAGGGTTTTGCAACAATGTGAAGAGGCGCAACAATGGGAAGAGGTACAACAATGATGACTTGTGCCTATTCATCTGTGCCTATGTGATCAGAAGCAGCAATCAATAATCAGAGCACAAATTACCCTATATTTGGAGAATATAAACCTTTTTGCACATCCCATATCCCACAAGCTGTGTTCAGGTTGCTCAAAGAATACCTGCACATCTGCCTGCCACATGGCTGGAGTTGGGGGGATGGGTAACTGCTACTGTGTTAAAGGCTGAAATTGGCCCAAATTGACTGCAATTTACCGTCCAAGACTTTCCATGGAAGTTGCAAGCCTTCAATAGTCTCCAGATTTCCAAAATAGTTACATCAGACAGATTCTGTCAGTGCAATTTTTGTCTAGATAGAGAGACAGATTCCTGGCACATCCTAATTCTCTGTGTTCCCTGAAATCCCTCCTGCCAGAATTTTTTCTCCAGCTGCACCGTTGCATATTCCCACCAGCAATGTATGAAGGTTCCAGTTTCTTCACATCCTTGCCAACACTTGTTATTATCTCTCTCAACAAATGTCTTTTGATAAATGACCAAGTGATGGGGGTAGGGGGAATTAGAGAAACAGAAAAGAACTGTTGAGAAGAAAAAGGGTTGAGTGAAAATTCTGTAAAAATTGAGCAGGGGAAATAGGGAGAAGTGCTAGAGACTGGGTAGGAAAAAGGTTGGAGGAAATCTAGTATGAATAGTGGGTTCAAACCTAGTATGAACCCACTCCCACAAATATGAAGTAAGGAGAAAGACAAAAGCAAATATGTGAGCTGGGAAAGGCCACAAAAGTGGGAATCACTGGGCACCCAGTGTATGGAGTGCCAGCTGGGGGACTATGAGGACAGAGGCCAAGGCTGTAGCTGAATTTGGCTGTAGCTACACTGGCAATGGTTTGGGAATTTATTAAGGAAACTCAAACCTGCTCTGTGTTCAGTTCCTTAGAAAATACCTCTTTACAGGACAAGATTTTTGGCCATTTGTGATGTAACAATTCTTTTATTACTGAAAAGATAGCTCTGCTAAGCTGTCACTTGAGAATTCCATGAAGCTGGACGATTGTTTTCCCCAAAGGCAATTTACATGAGTTGCAAGAGGGAATAAAACCATAAGAGGCCTGATGAAGTCTATGTACCTGTTCTATGCTCTGTAAACTTTTATATGCTTCATTCAGTTCAGTTCAGTCACTCAGCCATGTCCAATTCTTTGTGACCCAATGGACTGCAGCAAGCCAGACTTCCTTGTTAATCATCAACTCCCGAAGCCAACTCAAACTCATGTCCATAGCATCGGTGATGCCATCCAACCATTTCATCCTCTGTCATCCGCTTCTCCAGACTTCAATTTTTCCCAGCTTCAGGGTCTTTTCCAATGAGTCTGTTCTTCACATCAGGTGGCCAAAGTATTGGAGTTTCAGCTTCAGCATCAGTTCTTCCAATGAATATTCAGGACTGATTTCTTTTAGGATGGGCTGATTGGGTCATGAAGATCTTTTTTGTACAGTTCTGTGTATTCTTGCCATCTCTTCTTAATATCTTTTGCTTCTGTTAAGTCCATACCATTTCTGTCTTTTATTGTGCTCTTTTTTTGCATGAAATGTGCCCTTGGTATCTCTAACTTTCTTGAAGCGATCTCTAGTCTTTCCCATTCTATTGTTTTCCTCTATTTCTTTGCATTGATCACTGAGGAAGGCTTTCTTATCTCTCCTTTCTATTCTTTGGAACTCTTTCCTTTTCTCCTTTGCCTTTCACTTCTATTCTTTTCTCAATTTGTAAGGCCTCCTCAGACAACCATTTTGCCTTTTTGCATTTTTTTCTTGGGGATGGTNCTAATCTTTATTATTTCCTTCCTTCTGTTAGCTTTAATTTAGCTTGTTTTGTTGATCTTAGATCTTTCTTATTTTTTAACGTAAGAACTTATAGCTATACATTTCCGCCTTAACACCACTTTTGTTAGGAACTATAAGTTTAAGTATGTTATGTTTCTGTTTTCATCTACCTCTAATTATTTTTGAATATCCCTTGTGATTTCTTATTTTATCCATTGGTTGTTTAAAAGCTTGTTTAATTTCCACAGTTTTGTGAATTTTCCAACTTTGTGATTGATTTCTAACTTCATCCTTTTGCATTAGTCTCTAAATGTACAGAAAACAAAAAGTAAAGTTACAAACCAATGTTACAATAATACTAGCTTTTATATTTGTCCTTGTATTTTATGTTTATTCATACAGCTTTGTGTTATGGTCTTTGTCCTTTCATTTTACCTCACAGGACCCCCTTGACCATTTCTTGCAGGGCAGGTCCTGTGGTCACAAACTTGCTAAGCTTTACTTTCTCAGGGAAGGTCTTGATTGTCCCCTCATTTATGAAGAACTGTGCTTGAGAGATTTTGGGTTTTTTTTGTTGTTGTTGTTGTTTTTCCCCCTTTTAACCCACTTTCTTCTGGCCTCCAGAGTTTCTGATGGGAAATCTGCTTATAAACTTATTGAGGATCACTTGGAACTGATGCTTCATTTCTCTCTTGCTGCTTTCAAGATTTGCTTTTTATTTTTAGCTCTTGAAAATTTGATTATAATATATCTTGATGCAGTTCTCTTTGTGTTCATATTAGTTGTAGTTTAGCATATTCTTACCTTTCTTCAAATTTGAGATCTCAGTCATTATTTCTTCAAGGATTCTCTGTTCATTTCTCTTTATTCTACTTCTTCCTCTAAGACTTCCCTGATATTAATGTTTGTTATTTTGATGATGTTCCTATTTCTCCTAGGCTCTGTTTAATCTTTTTTTCTTTTTCTCCTCAGTATTGATAATTTCCATTGTCCTGTTTTTAAGTTTACTGATTCTTTTTTCTGCCTGCTCAAAACTGTCTTTGAATCCTTCTAGTAAATTTTTAAATTTTAATTTTTGTACTGTTCATTTCCAGAATTTCTTTTTCATTTCTTTTAGGTTTTCTCTTTTTTAATATTTTTATTTTGTTCATACTTTGTTTTCTTGACTTTCTCCACATTTTCCTTTAGTTTTTTTAAGCATCTTTAAAGTTATTATTCTGAGGTCTTTGTCTAGTGTATCTTCTGTTAAATCTTTTTAAGGGACAAATTTTCTTGACCTATTTTTTTCCTTTGAAGAGGCCATAGTTTCTCATTTCTTTGTCTGCTTTGTGATTTTTTTTCAACACTGGACATTTGAATTTGCTCTGGAAATCATGGTTTCCACATTTCCCCAGAGTTTGCTATTTTTGTCATTGTTTTCATCTATTGGTTTTGTTTTCATTGACTATTGTGGCCTCTCTGCTGAGCATCAGCCTATGGTGTAAACTTAATGCATTCTGCCTTTTCTATCTTTGAGCATACATAGCTGCTTTCTAATTTTTTTCCTGTATGTACACTTGTTTTCGAATGTTCTAGTCTTTAATGTCTGACTTCTGAGTGAGGAAAAGCAAAATATGTAGGGTAGTAAAATGGCACCTGCCTTTGAAACCTCTTGGAAATCACATTAGTCAAAGGAGGGTTTTGCAACAATGTGAAGAGGCGCAACAATGGGAAGAGGTACAACAATGATGACTTGTGCCTATTCATCTGTGCCTATGTGATCAGAAGCAGCAATCAATAATCAGAGCACAAATTACCCTATATTTGGAGAATATAAACCTTTTTGTACATCCCATATCCCACAAGCTGTGTTCAGGTTGCTCAAAGAATACCTGCACATCTGCCTGCCACATGGCTGGAGTTGGGGGGATGGGTAACTGCTACTGTGTTAAAAGCTGAAATTGGCCCAAATTGACTGCAATTTACCGTCCAAGACTTTCCATGGAAGTTGCAAGCCTTCAATAGTCTCCAGATTTCCAAAATAGTTACATCAGACAGATTCTGTCAGTGCAATTTTTGTCTAGATAGAGAGACAGATTCCTGGCACATCCTAATTCTCTGTGTTCCCTGAAATCCCTCCTGCCAGAATTTTTTCTCCAGCTGCACCGTTGCATATTCCCACCAGCAATGTATGAAGGTTCCAGTTTCTTCACATCCTTGCCAACACTTGTTATTATCTCTCTCAACAAATGTCTTTTGATAAATGACCAAGTGATGGGGGTAGGGGGAACTAGAGAAACAGAAAAGAACTGTTGAGAAGAAAAAGGGTTGAGTGAAAATTCTGTAAAAATTGAGCAGGGGAAATAGGGAGAAGTGCTAGAGACTGGGTAGGAAAAAGGTTGGAGGAAATCTAGTATGAATAGTGGGTTCAAACGTAGTATGAACCCATTCCCACAAATATGAAGTAAGGAGAAAGACAAAAGCAAATATGTGAGCTGGGAAAGGCCACAAAAGTGGGAATCACTGGGCACCCAGTGTATGGGGTGCCAGCTGGGGGACTATGAGGACAGAGGCCAAGGCTGTAGCTGAATTTGGCTGTAGCTACACTGGCAATGGTTTGGGACTTTATTAAGGAAACTCAAACCTGCTCTGTGTTCAGTTCCTTAGAAAATACCTCTTTACAGGACAAGATTTTTGGCCATTTGTGATGTAACAATTCTTTTATTACTGAAAAGATAGCTCTGCTAAGCTGTCACTTGAGAATTCCATGAAGCTGGACGATTGTTTTCCCCAAAGGCAATTTACATGAGTTGCAAGAGGGAATAAAACCATAAGAGGCCTGATGAAGTCTATGTACCTGTTCTATGCTCTGTAAACTTTTATATACTTCATTCAGTTCAGTTCAGTCACTCAATCATGTCCAATTCTTTGTGACCCAATGGACTGCAGCAAGCCAGACTTCCTTGTTAATCATCAACTCCCGAAGCCAACTCAAACTCATGTCCATAGCATCGGTGATGCCATCCAACCATCTCATCCTCTGTCATCCGCTTCTCCAGACTTCAATTTTTCCCAGCTTCAGGGTCTTTTCCTATGAGTCTGTTCTTCACATCAGGTGGCCAAAGTATTGGAGTTTCAGCTTCAGCATCAGTTCTTCCAATGAATATGCAGGACTGATTTCTTTTAGGATGGGCTGGTTGGGTCATGAAGATCTTTTTTGTACAGTTCTGTGTATTCTTGCCATCTCTTCTTAATATCTTCTGCTTCTGTTAAGTCCATACCATTTCTGTCTTTTATTGTGCTCTTTTTTTGCATGAAATGTGCCCTTGGTATCTCTAACTTTCTCGAAGAGATCTCTAGTCTTTCCCATTCTATTGTTTTCCTCTATTTCTTTGCATTGATCACTGAGGAAGGCTTTCTTATCTCTCCTTTCTATTCTTTGGAACTCTGCATTCAAATGGATTTATCTTTCCTTTTCTCCTTTGCCTTTCACTTCTCTTCTTTTTTCAGCTATTTGTAAGGCCTCCTCAGACAACCATTATGCCTTTTTGCATTTCTTTTTCTTAGGGATGGTCTTAGTCTCTGCCTCCTGTGCAATGTCATGAACCTCCATCCATAGTTCTTCAGGCACTCTATCAGATCTAATCTCTTGAGTCTATTTGTCACTTCCACTGTATAATCATAAGGGATTTGATTTAGGTCATACCTGAATGGTCTAGCGGTTTTCCCTGCTTTCTTCAATTTAAGTCTGAATTTGGTAATAAGGAATTCATGATCTGAGCCCCAGTAAACTCCCAGTCTTGTTTTTGCTGTCTGTATAGAGCTTCTCCATCTTTGGCTGGAAGCACTATAATCAATCTGATTTTGGTATTGACCATCTAGTGATGCTTCCTACTTGGTGATATTTCTTTAATAGATGGCCCACTTCCCTGAGTGCCAAATGAAAAAGGAGTTAGAATTAGATGTCATTACTGTTTGTCATCTCAGACATGAATGAGTGTGGCAGGGGCCTGGTCTCCTCATCATGCTTACAGAGTTGTGTCAACATAGTCTGCCTCTTTGCCTGTCTCAGGATAGGTAAGTGGTGACTTTTACCATAAACCATTCAAGGGAGGAAATATCACCAATAAACTATCTGATGATTACCAATGTTGAGTTGAAAATTAAAGAAAGTTTAGTGAAAAATTCTTCTGACACTGCCTGTCCTTTGCTGTACTTCATCTTTCACTCTTTACCTTACCAGGAGAAATGAACCTCTCTTAAATATAGTCAGTTGATCNTCTGATGATTACTAATGTTGAGTTGAAAATTAAAGAAAGTTTACTGAAAAATTCTTGTGACACTGCCTGTCCTTTGCTGTACTTCATCTTTCACTCCTTACCTTACCAGGAGAAATGAAACTCTCTTACATATAGTCAGTTGATCTCAAACCTTCTGGTACAGTTGGGCTGCAGCAAAAGGCTCTGAGAGACCTTAGCACCTTAGCTGTGGGACTGGCCCTTCTATAAGTTGATGTTAGCATGTAAAGTACAGTGAGTGCACAGGTTAGTATGTTTCTCTTTTCTCCTTTCTTGTATTTAGTTTTCTTTTAGCATAGTAAAAATGTAAGACATTGGACAAGGTGAAAAGGAAAGTCCAATGAGAATTTCCATTTTCTAGTGGTTATTATGAGATTGGTTCACTGAAACAGAAATGAGCCAAAAGGAGAATGATTTCTAGTTTACTTACAAGTGTAGGGAAATTATTTTTTAAGAATTCAGAGAAGGACCAGGACAAAACATACCCTATCAATTGAAAAGTCTTCAAAGAATCCTTGTACTTCTTGGCTACAACTGCATTTGCATTATTTATTTTAATTTATGCTATTTTTAAAATTTATGTATAGTAAGTTAATTTTCTTTTGTGTACAGTTGTATGAGTTTGAATACTTGTAGAGTACAGTAAAAATGGAATCATATAGTATGTGATTTTTTGAGGTTGGATTTTTGCACTCAGTGTAATGTCCTTAAGCTTTATCAAGGTTCTTTTTTTAATATAAATTTATTTAATTGGAGGCTAACTACTTTACAATATTGTACTGGTTTTGCCATACATCAACATGAATCTGTCACAGATGTACACGTGTTCCCCATCCTGAACCCCCCTCTCACCTCCCTCCCCATACCATCCCTCTGGGTCATCCCAGTACACCAGCCCCGAGCATCCTGTATCATGCAACGAACCTGGACTGGCGATTCATTTCACATATGATAATATACATGTTTCAATGCCATTCTCCCAAACATCTCACCCTCACCCTCTCCCACAGAGTCCAAAAGACTGTTCTATACATCCATGTCTCTTTTGCTGTCTTGCATACAGGGTTATCGTTACCATCTTTCTAAATTCCATATACATGTGTTAGTATACTGTATTGGTGTTTTTCTTTCTGGCTTACTTCACTCTGCATAATAGGCTCCAGTTTCATCCACCTCATTAGAACTGATTCAAATGTATTCTTTTAAATGGCTGAGTAATACTCCATTGTGTATATGTACCACAGCTTTCTTATCCATCGTCTGCTGATGGACATCTAGGTTGTTTCCATGTCCTGGCTATTATAAACAATGCTGCGATGAACATTGCAGGTAAACGTGTCTCTTTCAATTCTGGTTTCCTCAGTGTGTATGTCCAGCAGTGGGATGCTGGGTCATAAGGCAGTTCTATTTCCAGTGTTTTAAGGAATCTCCACACTGTTCTCCATAGTGGCTGTGCTAGTTTGCATTCTCACCAACAGTGTAAGAAGGTTCCCTTTTCTCCACACCCTTTCCAGCATTTATTGCTTGTAGACTTCTGGATCACAGCCANCACTGTGGTTGCAGTATTTTTCATTCTTACTAACAATGTATGAGAGTTCCAGTTACTCAGTGTTCTTGCCAGACAAGGTATTGACTATTAAAAATATTTAAGCTATTATAATGTGTGAAATTGTATCTCATTATGATTTTAATTTGCATTTCCCAAAAAGCTAATGGCTAATGTATTGAGCATCTTTTCATGAGCTTATTTGACAACAATACATCTTCTTTGGTGAAATGTCTGTTCAAATGTTTTTCCATTTTAAAAAGTTCCTTTGTTTTCTTACTGTTGAGATTTGGGAATTCTGGATACAAGTTCATTGTCAGATAAATGTTTTGCAAATGTTTATCCCAGCCTGTACCTTGTTTCTTCATTCTCTTAATAGTGTCTTTAACAGGTTTTAATTTTGAAGAAGTCCAGTTTATTTTTTTTTGTTGTTTTGAAATATACCAGGTATACTTTGCTCAACCAAGGTAATTAAAATTTCTCCTGTTTTCTTCTGTAAGTTTTATAGTTTTATACCTTACAGTTAAATCTGTGATGCATTTTTGAGTTAATTTTATATAAGGTGTGAAGTTTAGTTTGAGTCTTTTTTCTTTTGCATACAGATAAGGAATTGCTCTGGAACCATTTATTTATAAAGATGTATTTCTTCATTAATGATTTGATAGAACTTTCCAGTGAAATTATTAGGACCTGCAGTTTTCTTTGGGGATATTTTTAAAGTATACTTTTAACTTCCTTGCTAGACATAGTACTCTTTGACTTGTTTATTTTTTCTTGGATAATCTTTGGTATATTTTATGGCTTTCAGGGAATTGGTCCATTTTATCTAAGTCTAATTTATGTGTCTAGAATTGTTATAGTTCTCTCTTATTATCCTTTCAATGTCTGTGAGGTCTGAGGTGATATCTTTTTTTTTTTTTTTCCATTTCTGATATTGGTAATTTATGTCTTTGTTTTTCTGGCTAGAGNGATAATCTTTGGTATAGTTTATGGCTTTCAGGGAATTGGTCCATTTTATCTAAGTCTAATTTATGTGTCTAGAATTGTTATAGTTCTCTCATTATCCTTTCAATGTCTGTGAGGTCTGAGGTGATATCTTTTTTTTTTTTTTCCATTTCTGATATTGGTAATTTATGTCTTTGTTTTTCTGGCTAGAGGTTTTATGAAGTTATTAATTTGAGATTTTACTTCTTTTCTTATATAAGCAGTTAAATCTATAAATTTCTCTCTACTGCTTTAGATCACAAATATTGATGAGCTATATTTTCATCTTCATTCAGTTCAAAATATTTTCTAATTTCCCTTGAGACTTCCTTTCTGGCACATATCTATTTGAAAGTATGGCTTTTGTTTCTACATATTTAGGAATTTTTAATTTATCTTTTTGTAAGTGATTTCTAGTTTAGTTTCACTATGGTCAGAGAACACATTCTGTTTGAATTTATTCTTTTTAAATTTGTCAAGGCTTGTTTTATGACCTAGGATATGGTCTCTCTTGACAAATTATTCCATGTGTATTTGAAAACAATATGAATTCTGCTTCTCTTGAAGGAAGTGTTCTATAAATACTAGATGAAGTTGGTAGATGATGTTGTTCAGTTCTTTTGTATTCATACTGATTTTCTACCTGCCCATTGTATTGAGTATTGAGAACAAAATATTGAAGTTTTCAACTATAAGTGTTGCTGCAGATCTGCCCATTCTTTCAGTTTCACTTCATGTAGTTTGAATCTTTGTTGTTTGGTGCATATACATTTAGAACTGTTATGTATCCTTGTTATTTGACACTTCACCATTGTGTAATGTTCTTCTCTATCCACACTATTTTATTTTGCTCAGAGAGCTAATTTGTCTGATGTCAGTGTAATGACTTCTGCTTTCACCAGGGTTGGCAAGGCTTATATTTTTCCATTTAACCTGTGTGTATCATTCATTTAAAGTGCACTTCTTGCTAGCAGCATAAAGTCATTTGAAAATCCATTCTGACAATCTGTCTTTTAATATGTGTTTTTATACTATTAACATTTAACATAATATTGATAAGTGTGTATTTAGGCCTACAGTCCTCTTACATGTTTTCTGTTTTTTTTACTCTGTTTCCTGTTCCTGTTTACTCTTTTTTGACTTCCTTTGCAGTATTTGAATTGTTTTTAAATTTCCATTTTAAATTNCATTTAACATAATAAGGATAAGTGTGTATTTAGGCCTACAGTCCTCTTACATGTTTTCTGTTTTTTTTTAACTCTGTTTCCTGTTCCTGTTTACTCTTTTTTGACTTCCTTTGCAGTATTTGAATTGTTTTTAAATTTCCATTTTAAAGTATTTATTGATTTAAAAAATAATACTTCTGTAGTTTTTAAATTGGTTGCTCTAAGTATCATGATGGGCTTCCCTAGTGGCCCAGATGGTAAAGAATCTGCCTGCAATACAGGAGACCTGGGTTCGATCCCTGGGTTGGGAAGGTCCCCTGGAGAAGGGAATGGCTACTCACTCCAGGATTATGATATACATATTTACCTTTTCATATTATGCTAAAACTTTACTATTTCAACACTTTAAATTGAATATAGAAACTCTTTACCACCATATAAGCCCATTCAGTTCAGTTCAGTTCAGTTGCTCAGTCGTGTCTGATTTTTTGCGACCCCATGTATCGCAGCATGCCAGGCCTCCCTGTCCATCACCAACTCCCAGAGTTCACTCAGACTCACGTCCATCCAGTCAGTGATACCATCCAGCCATCTCATCCTCTGTCGTCCCCTTCTCCTCCTGCCCTCAGTCCCTCCCAGCATCAAAGTCTTTTCCAATGAGTCAACTCTTCGTATGAGGTGGCCA
>SJYW01041957.1:47590-57703 GCA_006410735.1 Raphicerus campestris | reverse complement strand
GCACGTGAGTATATACTGATGTAAATAAATTAATGAATACATAATAAGTGAAAGAAAAGGAAACGCTGTTTCTTACAGTGAATGCTAATTGACAAATGTAGAAGAAATGATGGCACTGGAGATGTGCATTCAGAACACTGGGCCTCCCAGGTGGCGCTAGTGGTAAAGAACCTTCCTGCCAATGCAGGAGTTCTAAGAGACTCAAGTTCGATCCTTGGGTCAGAAAGATCCCCTGGAGAAGAGCATGGCAACCCACTCCAGTATTCTTACCTGGAGAATCCCTTGGAAAGAGCAGCCTGGCGGGCTACAGTGCATAGTGTCTCACAGAGTCAGACACAATGGAAGCAACTTAGCATGTACACTTACTTCAGAGCATATTAAGAATAACCAATGAGTGAAAGTTTGACGAAGAACAGGATAACTGCTTAGTTTTGAAATATTTTCCCTACCAAACAGCTTATTAGTTAGAAATGGAGACAATAAAATTTATAGTCAAGGAACAATCTGCTTACCCAAACAATGTTAATATCACCAACAATGAGGTGAATGGCCATCAAGTGTCCCTGGGCTTCTTGGTGTTGGAGTATGTGCCATCCTACAGGGTACTATAGGACATAACATCAGTTTTATGGAATTCCTCCCCAAGCTGCTAACATGTATCTAATCATGTGGAAACCAAACTAAAAATAACCGGTCCATCTTTTTCAAAGTTTCCAGGTCATGAAAGACAAAAGACAGACTGAGGAAAGTCTCCAGATTAAAGGTATATGACCTAAATGAAATGAGCAGTCCCAGATTCTATCCTATACCTAGAGCAACATAATTATGAAGGACATTATTAGGACAAATAACAAAATTTGAATATGGGATATGTTTTAGTTAAAAGTGTTGTGATGATGAATGTCCAGGTTTTTAATTCTGTGGTTAGGTAATAAGTGTATTCTTAAATGTTTTAGTTCAGTTCAGTTCAGTCACTCAGTCATGTCCGACTCTTTGTGACCCCGTGAACCGCAGCACGCCAAGCCTCCCTGTCCGTCACCAACTCCTGGAGTCCACCCAAACCCATGTCCATTGAGTTCGTGATGCCATCCTACCATCTCATCCTCTGTTGTCCACTTCTCCTCCTGCCCTGAATCTTTCCCAGCATCAGGGTCTTTTACAGTGAGTCAACTCTGCACATTAGGTGGCCAAAATATTGGAGTTTCAGCTTCAACATCAGTCCTTCCAATGAATACCCAGGACTGATTTCCTTTAGGATGGATTGGTTGGATCTCCTTGCAGTCCAAGGGATTCTCGAGAGTCTTCTCCAATACCACAGTTCAAAAGCATCAATTCTTCAGTGTTCAGCTTGCTTTATAGTCCAACTCTCGCATCCATACATGACCACAGGAAAAACCATAACCTTGACTAGATGGACCTTTGTTGACAAAGTAATGTCTCTGCTTTTTAATATGCTATCTAGATTGGTCATAACTTTCCTTCCTAAAAGTAAACATCTTTTAATAAAGTCTAGTGTCTTTGACTTATTTTCAGATGATTCAGGGGAAAAAATGGAGAAAAAGAGAGTGAAAGAGAGATAAAGTATGTGGGACAAAATATTTAAAATGTTAAATTTGATAATTTCAGGACCTCTTTGTCTAGTCTTATGATTTTCTACAAGTTTCAAATTTTATCAAAATTGACAACTACCAAAAGGAAGTATCTCAACAGAACAAAATAGAGTAAAAAATTGTAAAGCAACTTGTAACAATTCCTACTTGTCATATATATATATGGGCTTCCCAGGTAGCACTAGTGGCAATGAACTCACCTGCCAATGCAGGAGACATAAGAGACACGTGTTGATCCCTAGGTCGGGAAGATCCCCTGGAGGAAGGGCATGGCAACCCTCTCCAGTATTCTTGCCTGGAGAACCTCATGGACAGAGGAGCCTGGTGGGCTACAGTCCATAGGATCACAAAGAGTTGGACACAACTGAAGTGACTTAGCACACATACATATATATATTCATATATATATAAGGACAGGAGGAGAAGGGGGCAACAAAGTATGAGATGGTTGGATAACATCACTGATTCAATGGACATGAGTTTGAGCAGACTCTGAGAGATAGTGAAGGACAGGACAGCCTGGAGTGCTGCAGTCCACAAGGTCACAAAGAATCAGACACAACTTAGTGACTGAACAACAACAATATAAATTCATATCTATTTCATATATGTGTGTTATATATGAAAGTTCAAGTCAAAGATTATGTCTAATGATCTAGTATCACAATGTCATCATGAGAATCCCTCCTGGATGACTCTCATTCTGTGTTCCAGGGAATGATTGCCTCCTTTCTCACAAGCTGAACCACTACACATGGATGCCCATCAAGCCTGTACAGTTGAGTCTTCTCACTCAACTGCCACTGAAGTCAGAACTGACCTTAGAACCCTGGAGCAGGACCCTTCCAGCCCCAGGGAGCAGCAGTTGGCCTCACACCAGCAGATCCTTTGGACAATTGGATGACTTAGAGCTAGACTTTCCGGCCTTCCTTCTCCACCAAGATCTCCAGGAAGGGAAACCCTGGGACTGTTCATGTCACTATGAGCAAAGAGAGAACTTCCTTATTCTATAGGTTGAATGACTATAAGCCTTTAAAGAATGCATCAGGAAGGTACGTCAGGCCCATTTACAGTTTTTTTCCTGTTAATTTACCAGTTTTGCTGAATCACTAAGTCGTGTCCAACTCTTTGCAACCGCATGGATGGTAGCACGCCAGGCTCCATGGGGTTATCAAGGCAAGAATACTGGAGGGGGTTGCCATTTCCTTCTCCAAATTTACCAGTAAAAACTCAATTATACTTTTTAAAAATATACACTAAATAGCGTTTATACTTAGAGCTGGATCTCTGGACTTCTGCTTTCAAAATATTTTTTAAGCTAAATTTCTCATTTCTTTTCTCACTAATTATAACAAGAAATGGTGCTTAGAAATACAGATCACACTATTTTAGANTTATACTTAGAGCTGGATCTCTGGACTTCTGCTTTCAAAATATTTTTTAAGCTAAATTTCTCATTTCTTTTCTCACTAATTATAACAAGAAATGGTGCTTAGAAATACAGATCACACTATTTTAGAATACATCATGAAATTAATGAACTAGGCAATGAACTGTGTTTATCAAACATCCTTCAATTTACTCTCTTGATATATCAAGTTTAAGGTTTTGAATGAGACTTAAAATTATGACATTTTCTGTGAACTCTTTTTTGGTGTATGTTTAAAAATAACAACAAAAAAGTTGTGTGTCCACAATGCAAATATAAATATGTATACACACATACATATGTGTGTATATACAAACATATGTAAATGTATATAGAATAATTTTTTAAAATTTGAATATAGTCTGTATTTTAGTTAACAGTGTGTTAATGTTGAATTTCTAGTTTTTAATTTTTGTACCGTGGTTATATAAGAAGTGTTCTTATATTTAAGTATTTAAGGGTAATAAATCCTTGTGTCTGCAACTTATTTTGAAATAANCCTTTTCTAAAACCAGCTTGAACATCTGGAAGTTCATGGTTCATGTACTGCTGAAGCCTGGCTTGTAGAATTTTGAGCATTACTTTACTCATGGTTGAGATGAGTGCAATTGTGCATTAGTTTGAGCAGTCCTTGGCTTTACCTTTCTCTGGGATTGGAATGAAAACTTACCTTTTCCAGTCACATAGACAGCTGTATTTTATGTGATTTTGAAGTCTGTTTAAGATACATCTAAATTATCTGAGCCTATTTTTAGATGATTAATATTCACATGATCTTGCTGAACCCTCTATAATTGTTTTAGTATATTTCTGCAGATTTCAAATCATAAATTACTTCTACATTTATAAAACTAGTAGTTCAAAAATCTTTTGAAGATTCTGATCATATATCTACTTGTTAAAATTATCTGTCAAATATGTGTAGGATTACTGTTCTTCTTTTGGACGTCCCAGGGAGCCCAGTGGTTAAGACTCCACGCATCCACTGCAGTCGTCATATGTTCAATACCTGCTAGAGGAAGTTCCACATGATGCAGAGTTCAGCCAAAAAATAAAATTCTTCTTTAATGTAGTCTACATGATATAACACACATTTTAAAATAGCCAAATTGAAATAAAGTCTATGAAATAAGTATATTTTTTATAGAAACTAAAAGCATAGATTTCAATTACTCAAAATATATATATTTTTCCTCTGTGAGAATTTTATTTTTACTGTCTCTTTGTATAGTAAATATAATTCTTTTGCTTTACTTGAGAAATAATTTAATTCTTATAATTTTGGTGATATGGGTGACATACCTATCTTTATTTTTGTCTCTTTGTTTCAGATCACAGATTCTGCTCACCTTCCAGTCCACACACCAACAATAAAGAGAAAAGAATGTCATAGTAGAATCCTCTTTCCAACTAAGGTACTTGATTTCGTTATAAATTCAGCAAGTCTTTGAAAAATGACAAGTTGGTTTTGGTCTCTAACCTACCCTTTACCTTACCTTCTTTTCCGTTCCTTCCTTCCTTCTTATTTTCCTTGGAGACGTCTGGTTAAACATAGCAGATTCAAAAATGCATACTTTTTTGGGGGGGCCTTTCTAATGAAACTTACTAACCCAACCAAAGAGAGAGAAAAAGTAGATAAATAAGTNTCTTTCCAACTAAGGTACTTGATTTCGTTATAAATTTAGCAAGTCTTTGAAAAATGACAAGTTGGTTTTGGTCTCTAACCTACCCTTTATCTTACCTTCTTTTCCCTTCCTTCCTTCCTTCTTATTTTCCTTGGAGACGTCTGGTTAAACATAGCAGATTCAAAAATGCATACTTTTGGGGGGGGGCCTTTCTAATGAAACTTACTAACCCAACCAAAGAGAGAGAAAAAGTAGATAAATAAGCCAATGTAATTTTGGAAGATGGAAGAACCTGAGGGAGAGATTAGGAAAAATCTGAATGTCAAGGGCTTAGAAAGGTCTTGCTAAGCCACAAGATAATTAAGATTTTGCACACCTAGGAGGATTCAGGAACTAGAGACACAAGATTCTTCAAGAGGCAGGGGTGACTTGCAGTGCTGAAGAGAGGAATAAATTGATCATCTGAGAAAGAGCAAGTAGCCCCTGTACACACACTACCCATGGCACATGGCAGGGAGCACAAGTCTGTCCCCCTCACAGATTAGGAAACAGACACAAGGAAGGTGAGAAAACTGGCCAACTAGTGTTTAGGAAAACCATATTTTGTTATAACTTTGTTATACATATTGCTCTTTTATGACAATAATTTCAGGTCAGAAAGACATGATACAGAAANTCTGAGAAAGAGCAAGTAGCCCCTGTACACACACTACCCATGGCACATGGCAGGGAGCACAAGTCTGTCCGCCTAACAGATTAGGAAACAGACACAAGGAAGGTGAGAAAACTGGCCAACTAGTGTTTAGGAAAACCAGATTTTGTTATGATTTTGTTATACATATTGCTCTTTTATGACAATAATTTCAGGTCAGAAAGACATGATACAGAAATGGAATATCTATAATGAGTTGTCAACTTGATAATTCTGTGAAAACATCTACAGTTTTAGTTACTGGGGTTTTGGTGAGAAATTTCAGGGTGCCTTCTGTCTTGAAGGTATAATAGGTCTTGCTTAACTTAATAGGAGTGTTCCATTTCCTGGAGCACATTATTTTTTTATTGATAGTAGAAAAATGAAACACATAATTTGCTGTAGAGATAAAATTTTGAAATTACTCTTTCTTCTAAAGAAGGTTTTAAAAACCATATTATTTCTGCTACCCCTCCTCGATAAAAATATATATACATAGGCAGTTTTGACTCCATTTGTTATAAATGAATGATTTGAAGAATTTGTCAGTCTAGAATTTTTTAAATGTTCAGAGCATATCAGCTCAAATAAAAGTCAGGCTTTATTGCTACTAACTTGCAAGTAGTAACAATGTATGCTTGATCACCACTTAAATAGTTCTCTTTCTTCTCCTCCTCCGCACCCCCTTTCTCTTCTTGGTATTTTTTGATTCTTTAAATCAGATTTTTCCAATTATGAAGTACTTAGGGGCGAAAATCTTAAATGCTGGTGAGAAAAGGGAAAGCTACTTTTCTTTGTTTGGGGCAGGAGGGGTTGAAGGAATCATCAGAATCACCTATTCAAAGTTATTTAACAATCAATGTGCATTTGGTCCCTTTGTTTCACAGCATAAGGCCCACCGGTTTTTCCTCACATCCTTTACTGCTCCCACCAAGTGTCAGCAGTGCACGTCTCTGATGGTGGGTTTGATAAGACAAGGCTGCACCTGTGACGGTGAGATCTGAGAAAGGGATACGTGGAGTCAGACTCATAATATTTGTATCTAAGTGTTTCAGCCAACTCAGCGCCATAGCAAAGTACAGAGACTGGGTGACTTCCAAACACAATCATATGTTCCTCACTGGCTGGAAGTTTCAGATCAGAATGTTAGTATGGCCCAGTCCTGGGGAGGCCTTCTTGCAGGCTGCAGACGGCTGCCTGCTTGCTGTGTCTTCAGCGGGTGGAGGAGACAAGGAGCTCTGTGCAGTCTTCTTTGTAAGGGCGCTGATCCCATTCTCAAGGGCTCCGCTCCCATGTCCTCACACAGACCCCATCTCCAAACACCATCATGTGGGGATTACGATTTCGATATATCATTTATGAAGGAACACAAGCATTCAGTCAGAAATTTCGTTCTCTTTGAATTGTGGAAGCATGACAGTGAACTGATCACTTTACTAAAAATCCCTCTGAATGTATTTCATATGGAGGCTTCTGAAGAGACTTCTGAACTGTGCAGCTCCAAAGAGCCTCATACCCTCACAGCTCACGTGAAAGCACCCCAGGGAGGTGTGCTGTGCAGTCTTCAGGCAGGGCCACAGTTATTAAGAAAATGTGTTTAGATACATTTTGTTGTTTATAGCAATAATAGAGTGTGAGGATCACATTCACCAGCTTATGTGACAGGAAAATAGAATGCTAGCCTTGAGTTGTAATCCTTTGTTTTACTCATTGAATTTATTATGACATCATTGAAAGAAAGAAATATAGTTTTGGAAGTATCAAACAGTATATCACAGTGCCGCACAGACACCTCATACCTCATCCTAGGGAACAGACTCTATTAATAGCCAGTCTCTCGAGGGCCCACTCAGGAGCACACAGTACGGAGTAGGACATCTTTCCTGTCCTCAGCACTATGACAATCAGAGATGCCTTAACCATAAATGCATCCCAGCATATTAAACAAAGTGGGACTTTACATGGGGAATTATGTGCCCGTGCAATCCTCCCAGGGCAGCAGAGGCAGCATCTGAGCCGAGCTCCCAGAGCATTTCCTGCTGCCAGCAGCATCTCTCAGTCTCTGCTGAGCCTGGAACAGCTCCCGCCAGTGTCCCAGGAAGATGATGAATCTGGAAGCTGCCACTACTGCTGCAGCCCTCAAAACCTGCAGCATCTGCCAGTGTCAAGAAACACTGCTGCTGCAGAGTTGAGAGCTCCCATCAAATTCAAAAGCCGTTCCTGCAGCTGTCACCCCCTGTCAATTTCCAAGCCCATAAAATTGATGTGCTGCGTTTTGCAGCTCTCCTAGCTTGACTCAATTCAGTCTCACAGGTTATCTTACCAGCAGAACTTATGGCAGGTCCACAGCTTAGTTCCAAGGGAGTCTGGGACAGGTAGTTTTTAGCATTTTGATCTCTAGGATAGAGTAGACAGAAATGCAGTGGGGGTTGAGGGATTCAACCCATTTTACCCCCTACAATCATCTCTCTCTATTTCCTTCAAAAAGCATGTGGGTTCTCATGTCACACAGCCTGTGTAGAAAAAGCTCCAAGAGCTTGTCCGGTGCCTTTTCATCAGAAGAAAGGTGCCTTCTGTCTAGACTCACAGAAAGGCTTGGGAACAGCCTATGAAGGCCATGTCTGGGTAAGTGGCAATGTTCTGGGTTCCCATGAACTCTTAAAGAGTTTATTAAATCACTTTTCAAAATGCATGTACAATATTTGTCAGAAGTATTTATGATATTTTATACAATATTAATCATATTAAATTGAAAATATTTTTGCATCCTAAGAGTATGATTTCAAAACTAAGTGTAGCTGCCTCCAATAAGATATTTTCAAATTTCCCAAAGTTTTCTGTTTGGACATTACCTTGCAATGAACAAATGCTAAAATCTGTCCTAATGGTGTAACTTTGACTTCCAGTCAACAATAATAACTTATGAGATTAAAAGTGAAAAAAATCTTCCGGAGAAATATTTAAAATCTGAGGTGATTTTGGAGTTACCAAATTTGAAGTTAATGTTATCTTAGAGGCAAAGCTGTGACTGTTATTTGAATGAATTGCTTGTATTAATTGAAATAGTATTAATATATTTTTAATACACATGAATTATTCAGTAATCAAAAGAACTGCCTTACTTTTAAATTTCAATCATGTTATGTCATTGGGTTCCAATCTTTTAACAAGAAAAGTGATAGATTTTGTAACATATTTGTATTGTTTTAATTTTATATGTCACAATTGTGTAGTGTTTGATGTTTCAGCTTGGATTACTTTTATTTGTTTCTTGAAAAATAAAAACTAAAGATTCCAAAGAAAGCAGGCATGAAAAAAGGATGGCAGAGGGCATTGGCCATAGTTTGTGACTTCAAACTCTTCCTCTATGATATGAATGAAG
Source organism: Raphicerus campestris (assembly GCA_006410735.1). Lineage (NCBI taxonomy): Eukaryota > Metazoa > Chordata > Mammalia > Artiodactyla > Bovidae > Raphicerus > Raphicerus campestris. The sequence goes on along the minus strand of SJYW01041957.1, from coordinate 48,966 downwards.
AAGACTCAAAACCCAATGTTGTAGTGAGTCAAGTAATTGACATGAGGTAAGCTTTGAAAGGAAGAATGTTTTTTATCAAAACAAGATCTGGAATTCTTTTAAGTAGCGTTGTCACAACTTTACTTACATTCCCAATTTTCACCATTGCCATGAGGACTTTTAAAAAGATTTTTGCCGAAAGTTTGCATCATTACCTCTTAGATGTGGATTATGTTTGCATGTGTTTATAGTGGGGCTTCCCTGTTAGCCCAGCAGTAAAGAATCTGCCTGCAATGCAAGAGCTGTGGGTTCGATCCCTGGGTCAGGAAGATCCCCTGGAGAAGGGCATGGCAACCCGCTCCAGTATTCTTATCTGGATAATCCCATGGACAGAGGAGCCTGGTGGACTACAGTCCACGGGGTCATAAAGAGTTGGACATGACTGAAGTGACTTACCACAGAACAGCACATGTGTATAGCAGGAAAGGAAATACAACCTCAAAACCAAAAGTTCTTTACACTGAGATATTATTTATGTATTATAAAATTCACCGTTTAAAAATGTGCAATCCACTGGGTTTTAGTATATCACAAGCTTGTAAAACCATCACCATAAACTAATTTTAGATTTTCATCACATCAAAAAAACACAAACCCTTATTAATTAGCAGTCATTCTACATTCACCACTGCCCCCAGCCCCTGACAACCATTAACCTGTTTCCATCTTTATGGATTTGCCTATTTTAAATTTTTATATAGATGAAATCATAAAATATGTGGAATTTTGTGACTAGCTGCTCTCACTGAGCATAATTTTTCAAAACTCACCCAGGGAGCATGTATCAGTACTTCATTTTTCATGGCTGATGCCCTTTGTCAGGTTGAGAAACTGGCCTTCTCTTCCTGGTTTGTTGAGTCTTTTTATCTGGAAAGGTGTTGTTGGATATTGACAGATGGTTTTTTGGATCTCTTGAGATCATTGTTGTTTTCCCCATAATTTATTACATAATTTTTTTAATTTATTTTTTAATTGGAGGAAAATTGCTTAACAGAGTTGTGTTGCTGTTGCTGCTGCTGCTGCTGCCGCTGCTAAGTTGCTTCAGTCATGTCCGACCCTGTGCGACCCCAGAGACGGCAGCCCACCAGGCTCCCCTGTCCCTGGGATTCTCCAGGCAAGAACACTGGAGTGGGTTGCCATTTCCTTCTCCAATGCAGGAAAGTGAAAAGTGAAAGTGAAGTTGCTCAGTCATGTCCGACCCGCAGTGACCCCATGGACTGTAGTCTTCCAGGCTCCTCTGTCCATGGGATTGTCCAGGCAAGAGTACTGGAGTGGGGTGCCATTGCCTTGTGTTGCTGTATGACAACATAAATCAACCATAATTGTGTATATATATA
>SJYW01041957.1:0-15043 GCA_006410735.1 Raphicerus campestris | reverse complement strand
ATTTTCTTGGGCCCCCAAATCACTGCAGAGGGTGATTGCAGCTTTGAAATGAAAAGATATTTGCTCCTTGGAAGAAAAGCTATGACCAACCTAGATAGCATATTGAAAAGCAGAGGCATTATTTTGCCAACAAAATTCTGTATAGTCAAAGCTACGGTTTTTCCAGTAGTTGTGTATGGATGTGAGAGTTGGACCATAAAGTAGGCTGAGTAAAGTAAGCTGAGTGTCAAAGAATTGATGCATTTGAACTGTGGTGTTGAAGAAGACTCTTGAGAATCCTCTGGACTGAAAGGAAATTAAATCAGTGAATCCTAAAGGAAAACAGTCCTGAATATTCACTGGACGGACTGATGCTGAAGCTGAAGCTCCAGTACTTTGGGCACCTTATGCGAAGAGCTGACTCATTGGAAAAGATCCTGATGCTGGGAAAGATTGAAGACAGGTGGAGAAGGGGACGACAGAGGACGAGATGGTTGGATGGCATCACCAACTCAATGGACATGAGTTTGAGAAAACTCTGGGAGTTGATGAAGGACAGGGAAGCCTGGCGTGCTACAGCCCATGGGGTCACAAAGAGTCGGACATGAGTGAGCAACTGAGCAATAACAATCATATATATTTAATTCAGCCATAAGAAAGAAAGAACTCTTCCCATTTTCAACAGTATGAATGAACCTTGAGGGTGTTACTTGAAGTGAAAAAAGTCAGAGAAAGATAAATAGCACATGATCTCACTTATGTAGAATCTAAACACAAACACAGTCACAGATACAGAGAACAGCTGCGGTTGTTGGAGGTGGGGATAATGGGCAAAACGGGTGAAGGGGTTTTAAAGGTATGAACTGCCTGTCATCAATAAGTGTTGGGTATGTCATGTACAGGCAAGTGGCTATGGTTGATAATATGCATATTTGAAAACTGCTAAGAGAGTCTATTGCAAAAAGTTTTTAAAATGAGTTTATTTATTTTAATTGGAGGCTAATCACTTTACAATATTGTGGTGGGTTTTGCCATACATTGACATGAATCAGCCACAGGTGTACATGTGTCCCCCCCGTTCTGAACTCCCCTCCCACCTCCTACCCCATTCCGTCCCTCTGGGTTGTCCCCGTGCAACTGCTTTGAGTCCCCTGCTTCATACATCAAACTTGGACTGGTGATCTATTTCACACATGGTAATATACATGTTTCACTGCTATTCTCTCAAATCATCCCACCCTCACCTTCTGTTTTTTATATCTGAGTCTCTTTTGCTGTCTCACATATAGGATCATCATTACTGTTCTTTCAAAATTCCATATATATGCGTTAATATACTATATTGGTGTTTTTCTTTCTGACTTACTTCACTCTGTATAATAGGCTCCAGTTTCATCCACCTCATTAGAAGTGATTCAACTGCGCTCTTTTTAATAGCTGAGTAATATTCCATTGTGTACATACCACAGTTTTCTTATCCCTTCATTTGCTGATGGACATCTAGGTTGCTTCCATGTCCTAGCTATTGTAAACAGAACATTGGGGCACACATGTCTCTTTCAATTCTGGTTTCCTCAGTGTGTACACCCAGCTATGGGATTGCTGGGTTGTATGGTTTTTCTAGTTTTTAAGGAATCGCCACACTGTTCTCCATAGTGGCTGTACTAGTTTGCATTCCCACCAATAGTGTAAGAGTGTTCCCTTTTCTCCACACCCTCTTCATTATTTATTGTTTGTAGACTGCAAAAGTTTTTATTACAAGAAAAAAATTATAATTATATATGGTGTTGGCTATTAACTAGATTTATTTTGGTGACCATTTCCCAATACATACAAATATTGAATCATTATGTTGTACACCTGAAACTAATATATTGTTATACGTCCATTATACCTCAATAAACAGATTTTTTAAAAATAAGAAAACATTTCTAATTTGAAGGAGACTTGCCATTTTATTTGTAGAGAAAATAGTCAAGTTAGTGACATTAAGATTTATTAGATCATTTTTATTAGGACCTTTCTTAATTGCTTTGGGTGAAATTTGGAGAACTTTTGAAATAAGTAAATACAAATTATTTTGAATTTGAAAATGACTTACAAATATGTTTAAATGTGTAGAAATTATTCGCATCGGTGACATAAAGAAGATTCACCAAATTGAGCTTATCCCCCACGGTCAGATGGTTGCAGTGATCTCAGGACGAAGTCACCACGTGCAGCTATTTCCCATGTCAGTTTTGGATGGAGGAAAGACTGATAGTCACCAACTGGCAGAAACCAAAGGGTGCCACACCATGACTTCTGGAACAGTGTGCCAAGGGGCCCATGCATGCCTCTGTGTAGCTAGGAAAAGCCAAGTCTTCTGTTACGAGCTGTTTCAGAGCAAGACAATTTCTCACAGAAAATTTAAAAAACTCCAGATCCCAACCACTGTCCAGTGGCTGGGCATCTTCAGTGAACAGCTCTGTGTAGGGTTTCAGTCAGGATTCCTCAGATACCCCTTGAGGAGAGAAGGCGTTCCATGCAGGATGCTGCACTTCCATGACCCTACACTGTCATTCATCGCTCATCAGCCGGTGGATGCTCTCTGTGCAGCTGAGGTCTCTAGTACTGAGTACCTGTTATGTTTCAAGAGCATTGGAATTTACACCGACAGCAGGGGCCTCAGGTCTAGGCCAGCAGAACTGATGTGGCCAGCACCTCCAACTTATTGCTGTAAGGCTACCTTACAATTTATTTTCTTGTCTCTCTGTACGTTTCTGTCCTTGTTACAGTTTTATATCCTATGACTAAATATTGTTAATGACAGCTTTAATTTTTGAAAATATCACTGAAGATTTTTTCTAAGTTGTCTCTGTCTCTTACGTAGAAGAGCTCTAAAGAAGTTATATTTAAGTCAAACATGTGAAATAACTTGGCCTTTAATGTTTACTATATTCATTGGATGACTTACCTTGAATATATTCTTAACCCAAGTTGTTGCTTTTTGTAAGATCCTAAGTAGATGTCTTCATGATCACTGAAAATCACATCAGCACTAACTAATTGTAAGAAATAGTTACTAAGTAAATTACTTTTTGCCTTTTGGGTTTAGCTTATGTAAAGTCTGCATAGACTGTTCAAATAATTTTATATTAAATAATTTTAAATTATTTAAATTAAAATAAAATAAGTTTAGCTTATTTGATATTATATTGATACAGGGTATCATTTTATAATTTTAATACAGCTCTTTTTTTATTCACTTAGAGCATAGTAATTGAGCACTTAATATGAACAACTTGCTATGCTAAAGGTTAAGGGCACAATATTAAACCTGGTAAAACAGACAGAGTGAATCCTTATGGAGATTATAATCATGGTATGAAATCAATAATTAAGCAAGTGCTGTGATAGGGAGTACGGTATTCTACAGGAGCATGAAGGAGGAAAGCTTAATCTAAATTAGTGAGTCTGGGAAGGTCAGCTAAAAAACTGAGTCATTTTTTTCTTTCAACACTTTAAAAATGTCATTCTACTGTTTTCTAACATCTATCATTTCTGATGAGAAATCAACTGTTTTTATTATTCATTGATTTCACTCCCCACATATACTTTTCTAATCTTATGCCATATTCTTTCAGTGAGCTGACGTGGGTTAGTATTCATAGATTTTGAAAAGTTATGAAATTACTTAATGACGCTGCTATTATCTAATAGCATTAGAAAGATCAGGGTCAGATTTTACATATGTGTTTTAATCTACAATGTGACACATGTGCATCATTTATTTGCCATTTTACGTTAATCCTGTTTATTAAAAAAGATTTTGAGGCAGCTACTATATAATAATTAAAATATTATTGAGGGATTCTCTTTGGTTTCCAATCTGAAGTTTTTCTTAAAATGTATTTGGGCTTAGCAGATATAATTAATCATGAATATGGTATGATTCTATTTACATAATGTTTTTGAAATGACAAAAATTTTAGAAATGGAGTAAGAGATTAAGGAAGGAGAGGAAGATGGAAAGGAAGTGAGTGGGATTATAAAAGGGCATCATGGGAGATCCTTGGAACTATTCTGTGTCTTGTGGCGGTGGACACATAAACCTATACAAGTGGTAAAATTGTATAGACCTTGACTCACACACATGTGCACGAGTGCTAGTAAAACTGGGGAAATCTGCTTAAGATGGATAGGTCAGCTCTATCAAGGTCAATATGCTAGTTCTGCAAAATGTTACATTGGAGAAAACTGGGCAGAATGTGCAAGAGATCTTTCTGTGTAATTTATTACAGTTGCATGTGAATTTATAATTATCCTAATAAAAAATTCTAATTGAAAAATGAATCCTGAAGCCCACACTTGCTGTTACCTCCTCCCTTTCTCCCAGGTTACAATGCCCCGTATCTCTCAGTGTACAGTGAAAACGCAGTGGACATCTTTGATGTGAACACCATGGACTGGATCCAGACCATCCCCCTCAAGAAGGTGATGCAACACTGAGATCATGTGACTGATGAATTACTGACTGAATATGGAAACTCAGTTGTGCATTTGCTAGACTTTCTAATGTGTACTTGGTAATTTAGAGGCTTAGCTAAGACTAAAAATAACCAACAGAAACCAAATTGGTTAATTTTGCTACTAGTACAAGAACTCTCTTGTGATATTTAGTTGCATTATGTAAAGTAGGATTTTCATGATATAAATGTATGCTGTTTATTTATATAGATAAAATACACACATTTGGGGCTTCCCAGGTGACTCAGTGGGTAAAGAATCCACGTGCTGTGCAGGAGATGAAGGCAGATGCAAGTTCGATCCCCAGGTCAGAAAGATCCTCTGGAGGAGGGCATAGCAGCCCACTCCAGTATTCTTGCCTGGAGAATCCCATGGACAGAGGAGCCTGGTGGGCAACTGTTCATAGGGTTGCAAAGAGTCAAACGCGACTGAGCACACACATGCAAATTTATATCATACAATACAGATATTACTTCCCACTTTCACTTTAGTCACTTGTATTTATCACTAATTTTCACTTAGTATAATTTTTCATCCTGTGAAGGAAAATTTTACTGGTAAAAGAGGAACAGTATATAACCAAAGCTGTGCTTCAGCTCTGATTTTCAATTAGAATTTCAGATTCATAATAAAATAAAAATGTTGTATCTATACTGCAAATAATTTGAAATATACATTAAAATCTTAAAGTAAAAATACTGCTGTTTTGTTAAAAGAAGCCCATGCTTGAAGATTTAAGAATAGTTCATTCTTATATATGTGGAGTATACATAGCTTGAGCCATCAAAAAGGAAGTTTATATGAGAAAGGATGAAGGAAGTATTCACTTCCTTATTATATGTGAGATTTTGCCCCACTTTAAACAATATCAGCAGCAACAAAAAATTTTGTAAGTAGGTCCCACTACATACAATATTAAAATATACTTTTTCAGCATTCTGAATGTGAACAAGTCACACTTAGTTTGATAAAATGAATTCACAGGACAGATGCATCTTCTCAGGAAAATCTTTTAGTTACTAATAACTGTCAAAAAGTTAATAGAAGAATGAAATATATATATCTATTTAAGTTAGTAATATTCAGATTCTTAAAATCTGCAATATTCATGTTTTTGAAATTTTATCAGTATGAGTTTGTAACACCATTTATTTCCTTTAATTNTGACTGAATATGGAAACTCAGTTGTGCATTTGCTAGACTTTCTAATGTGTACTTGGTAATTTAGAGGCTTAGCTAAGACTAAAAATAACCAACAGAAACCAAATTGGTTAATTTTGCTACTAGTACAAGAACTCTCTTGTGATATTTAGTTGCATTACGTAAAGTAGGATTTTCATGATATAAACGTATGCTGTTTATTTATATAGATAAAATACGCACATTTGGGGCTTCCCAGGTGACTTAGTGGGTAAAGAATCCACGTGCTGTGCAGGAGATGAAGGCAGATGCAAGTTCGATCCCCAGGTCAGAAAGATCCTCTGGAGGAGGGCATAGCAGCCCACTCCAGTATTCTTGCCTGGAGAATCCCATGGACAGAGGAGCCTGGTGGGCAACTGTTCATAGGGTTGCAAAGAGTCAAACGCGACTGAGCACACACATGCAAATTTATATCATACAATACAGATATTACTTCCCACTTTCACTTTAGTCACTTGTATTTATCACTAATTTTCACTTAGTATAATTTTTCATCCTGTGAAGGAAAATTTTACTGGTAAAAGAGGAACAGTATATAACCAAAGCTGTGCTTCAGCTCTGATTTTCAATTAGAATTTCAGATTCATAATAAAATAAAAATGTTGTATCTATACTGCAAATAATTTGAAATATACATTAAAATCTTAAAGTAAAAATACTGCTGTTTTGTTAAAAGAAGCCCATGCTTGAAGATTTAAGAATAGTTCATTCTTATATATGTGGAGTATACATAGCTTGAGCCATCAAAAAGGAAGTTTATATGAGAAAGGATGAAGGAAGTATTCACTTCCTTATTATATGTGAGATTTTGCCCCACTTTAAACAATATCAGCAGCAACAAAAAATTTTGTAAGTAGGTCCCACTACATACAATATTAAAATATACTTTTCCAGCATTCTGAATGTGAACAAGTCACACTTAGTTTGATAAAATGAATTCACAGATGCATCTTCTCAGGAAAATCTTTTAGTTACTAATAACTGTCAAAAAGTTAATAGAAGAATGAAATATATATATCTATTTAAGTTAGTAATATTCAGATTCTTAAAATCTGCAATATTCATGTTTTTGAAATTTTATCAGTATGAGTTTGTAACACCATTTATTTCCTTTAATTGGGTTTTTGTGTGTTTGTTTGTTTGTTTTGAGACTACGTTACTCTGAGGGGGAAATTTAATTTAAATAGAATATATTTATTCTTAATTCTTTATATGTAAGCAAATAGCCATATAACAATTTTTAAAAGCATTCATTGAAATGGTAATCTTTTTTATTATTCTTTTAGGTTCGACCCTTGAATAGTGAAGGATCCCTAAATATTTTTCTTTTGGAGACAATTAGATTAATATATTTCAAAAATAAGAAGACAAGTAAGAAATAACTTCTTCTTAGTAAAACTTCTTATAAGAAACCATGACTCTAGCTGAATGCCCCGAGTTGCAGAGCCAGTGAGTGGAGAGGGCCAGACTTGAATGTCTGTGCCCTTTACACACAGTCTTGGGATATGCTCCTGGCAAAGTATTTCTCTTTCATCCTCACATAGCAATAGAGATAAAAAAACATTTACTTGTGGCACCCTCCAGCTATTTTTAAAGCAGGACTGCTGGTTGGACATATCACTTGGAAATACTAATCAACGATTTGAACGCTCACTGTGGAAAGCCATTCATTTCCCAGGCGGCTCTGTGACCAGACGCGCGCCAAGCTTTAGTGCACAGCTGGGAAGCAGGCGTAGGCCGGCGCATCACCCTGCTCCAACTTCTTCCGCCCACGTTATAAACAGTAGCAGATATGAAGTGTGAGACAAGTCATAGGGATTCATTTCTCTCTCCTTTGTTCCAATTTAATTTATAGGATGGAATATCTAGCACAGCAGAGAATGTTTGTTGTGACTTCCATAGACTGGGTGGCTTAAACCACAGAAATGTATTGTCAGTCCTGGTGACCAGAATCGGAGATCAGGGTGTCCGCAGGGCCGGTTCCTTTTCAGGGCTGTGAGAAAAAACCTTATCCCTGTCTCTTTGCTAACTTCTGGGGACTTGCTGGCAATCTGTGTTCCTTGGCTTTCAGATACATCACCCTTGACATGGGCCTTCACCTTCATGTGGTGTCCTCCCTGCGCTTGTCTGTGTCCAAACTTCCTCTTTTTATAAGGACACAATCAGATTAGGGCCCACCCCAATGATTTCATCTTAATCCTCTGCAAAGATCCTAATTGGAAATAAGGTATATCACATTCACCTGCCGGGGTGGAGGCAGAGTAGGGGGGTGGGGGGTGGTTAGGATGACATCTTAAGATGACATCGTGTTTACCCATAGAAGCACTCTTATTTTCTTTTTGGAGTCTAAGACAATTTTGAGGGTTTCTGAGTAACAGTTTATTGACTTCTAGATATGAAAAGCTGAAACAGAGTAAGTCCTAGATTCTTAGGTGTGTCCTTCCCCAAAGATCAGAAGCAGCAGCAAGTAGAGATTGACTCTTACCTCCAGGAGAAGGGAAGTGGGGTCCCCTTACTCCACCTCAGGACCTTTTCCTCCTGCAAGGAGCCTCAGAAATGCTTTGCTCAGTTATAATCATTATAATTGTTTCAACATAAAATCAGTTTTGATATCCTTTAGCCACAGAAATCTGGTAGGAGAAAAACAGCAGAGTGAAAAGACACCAATATGATTGCCCTCTCCTTCCAGTGAAATGATGTCATTTTGTAGATAAAAGTCACAATAGATCTCTTTTTAAATGTTGCTTACATTGAAATTTAAATTCTCTTCATTAATGCTCTGTTGCTATTCTTGAAAATTTGCCATGCTCATCCACTATGAACTTTAAGAAATCAGAGCAATATGATATTTGTGCAGTTCATTAACAATTGTGAAATTAACAAGAGAAAATAAGAGATTAATGGATGGGAATCTCTTAACATTTTAAAAGATGACGTTGTTTTGTTTTAAAATATGTGTAGATGGAGAGGAACTGGTATCTTCTGAAACACCAGATAATCACGAGAAGCAAATGGTTCAGCACCTTAGCAGCAAGCAGCGTTATTCCTTCAGGGGTCCCAGAGTAAAAGCGATGCTACCGGAGGGGCTGTGATGACCATCTCTTCACACGTGATCCAGAGAGACTACTCAAGGACCATGTGATATTCGATGTGGTTTGGAAGAAAAGGAAATAAATCTGTGAAACTTGGGCAGAGACATCTGTTTGCAGTGGTGTTATGCTTATTTTTCCGTGCAACTTTTATTTTGAAAAATTTCCCCAGTTTTATTGCAATATAAATGACATATATCAATGTATAACTTCCAGGTGTATAGCATAATGGTTTAAACATTTATTGTGAAATGATTACTACAAATAGTTGAATTAGCCTCCATCATCTCATATATATATGTACACATACAATAAAGAGAAAACATTTTTTCCTTGTGAGAACTCTTAGATTTACTCTCTTAACAACTTCCATATATACCATACAGCAGTGTTAACTGTTTCATAAAGTTGTACGTTACAACCCAAGGACTTATAACTGGAAGTTTATATCTTCCCACCACCTTCCTCCTCTATGCTACTTTAAAGAAAACCTTCATGTAGTGAGTATGAATAGACACGTAATAAATACATCGATAACATTTCTCTGTGAAGGTGGAATAATTGAAAATTGGTATGTAAAGCCTCTACATAATGCAAATATAGAACAAACACTTATACACATCATAATGTGGATCACTGAGGTGTTTTGCAAAGGAATAAATAGTACTGTTGCATGTAGATTGATTACTCTCTGATTCAGGAGATGCCTTTCTTTGACTTGAAGAGGATATTCACTACCTTACTTGGCTATTTTTTGGTGGTAATTTCTATACTGAATAAGCAGGAAAATAAGCTGATCATCTTTGAATTACAAACAAATATATATCTAGAGTAATGCTGATCCTTTTAAAAGGGCTATAATTATATGGCATCACTGACTCAATGGACGTGAGTTTGAGCAAGCTCTGGGAATTGGTGATGGACAGGGAAGCCTGGTGTGCTGCACTCCATGGGATCGCAAAGAATCGGACACGACTGAGCGACTAAACTAAACTGAACTTTATGGAAAATACATCATAGAGCTGAGCTTCTTTGATGTCTGGGCTGTTAAGGGCCATGTGATTTCTACCAAAAACATTAAGAATATCTAGAAAGCACAGAACAACTGAGTGTTCATTCTCCACCAAGTTTTAATTTGGACATATCTATCAGCTGCCCATAAAAAAGTCATCAATACAATTTTGTCTTTGTCTTTTAAAGTTGGTTGCAATAGCATCTTTGTTGATTAAGCATGTTTAATAAAGTAAGATTTTTCAAAATGAAGTTGAAAATCTTCCGATTTAAACATGGGAATGAAGTATACATGAAGTATATCTAATTTGACTGCCATCTGTTCTTTCCCTTTTCCATCACCAAAGAGAAGAGGTTCTGAGGAGGGCAGCCCCGCCCTAGCCTGCTCACATGCCCAAGGACTGAAATATGCCTTTGTTTCCAGGCATATATTTTATATAGTTATTTCTTTTAAATTTTTTAATATTAATTTTTACTGGTGTATATTTGATTTCAGTTCACTTCAGTTGTGTGTCCGACTCTGCGACCTCATGAACCGCAGCATTCCAAGCCTCCCTGTCCATCACCAACTCCCGGAGTTTATAACCAAGCTTATGTCCACTGAGTCGATGATGCCATCCAACCATCTCATCCTCTGTCATCCCCTTCTTCTCCTTCCCTCAGTCTTTCCCAGCATCAGGAAATTATTTGATTTACAATGTTGTATTACTCTCTGCAGACATGTTTCTGCTTTGGCTCAGTTTCTTCATACCTTCATTCCCTCTGGAGCTCTTTCTTCGCTCTTCTCCAGTAGCATATTGGATACCTACTAATGTGGGGAGTTCACCTTTCAGTGTCATATCTTTTTGCCTTTTCCTAATGTTCATGGGGTTCTCAAGGCAAGAATGTCAAAGTGATTTGCCTTTCCCTTCTCCAGTGGACCACTTAGCTACTAAACAGCTATAGGGTTGCTGTGTGATGAAGCATTTAAACACTAGGGGGCGTATTATACAATGCAGACCTGGTCCAGAGTCTGATTAACACTGAAATCAAATTGGGATGCTATGGAAGTGGCCACTTTTGAATATGTCCATGTTAAAGCTCTGCAGCAGTAAATATAACCAAAATGCTCAAGATATAAAATAAAAATAAATTACCCCAATCGGAGTTGTTCATCGTTCTTTGTTAATGTTTAATATTTTTAGTTTTAAATTCCATGTAAAGTGTTTGTACAATATATTAAAAATATTAAAAAGTTTCATAACTATCCAGAATCAAAGGACACACATATATGTATACACCCATAACTAGATAAATTTTACTGTTGTAGTTCCAGCAGGAAAAAATGACCTCCTCTGTCATAAAACAGCACTTGACTTTTCCACATATATTTCTCTCTTTTCCTAAGATACCAAAAAAGTATCAATGAAGTTTATTTACTTATTTGTCTACAGAGTTGCTAATTACAAAATTGATAACTTGGACTGTCAAGAAAGACTAAATTGCCTGTCAAAATGGCTTTTGAAAGTTCTGTCTTAATATAACTCTTTTGTCATGCAAACCTTAAAAGCTTTTGCTCTCAGTAGATTTTATTAGTATCTATTTGCTTGTATACTTATGTTAAATATAATCCACCAAATCAAACACTTTTTATGTGTTTATTTTAAAGGGCAGTGCTACCTATGATATGTCTGTGGGAATTCAGAGCAGTTATTAGTCAGTGAAAATCAGGTTCTTAGGTGCCATTTCCCTGAGTAGGGAATGAATGATGGGTGCTGCCCTTCTCTGGCTGTGGTGACCACTGATAACACTGCTCTAGTAGCATCTGGGGCCAGCACGGAAAGCTTCAGTACTTATGTGGGAAGGAATGAGATGGCTGCATTTCTCAAACAAGGTTATTCTACCAGTGGCTCGACAGAGGAAGAATGGTTCTCTGCAAGTACCCAGGAAGCACATGAGATGGGAATGAATTTTTCTTCACCAACCACTCTGCAATGATGTGCAGATTCAGAAAAGATTTGGGAACTGGTTTCCCAGGCCCAGAGGGACAGTGCCATGCCCAGCAGAGCTAGGTGGGGTCTCTTGAGTGGTCCTGCAGAAGTCAATGCCCATTAGGCTTGGAAGAGCTGCCCAGAGTCCTGGAGTCACCTTTGGATGACCAAAGGTGCTTAGAACCTTTGGTCATCCATTCCTTATCCATTCGTCCAGCTGTCCCTCTCACATTTATGAAGTGCCTGTGTGTCTTCTGCTTACAGAGGAGGGGACCAAGCAAGGGTGTGGATGGAGGGTGAGCCCAGGACTGAACTCTGTAGGGAACTTAGGCTCCATGGTCTGTGGGAGTTGAAATATCCCTGCTTTCAGAATGAGTGAGCCATCACAAGTGTCCCTGCTGCTGAGATGTCAAGCACGAGGTACCTGGAATCTACCTACTGGGAATGGCATACAAGGCTAGGGCACCATCTAANGTCATAGGGATTCATTTCTCTCTCCTTTGTTCCAATTTAATTTATAGGATGGAATATCTAGCACAGCAGAGAATGTTTGTTGTGACTTCCATAGACTGGGTGGCTTAAACCACAGAAATGTATTGTCAGTCCTGGTGACCAGAATCGGAGATCAGGGTGTCCGCAGGGCCGGTTCCTTTTCAGGGCTGTGAGAAAAAACCTTATCCCTGTCTCTTTGCTAACTTCTGGGGACTTGCTGGCAATCTGTGTTCCTTGGCTTTCAGATACATCACCCTTGACATGGGCCTTCACCTTCATGTGGTGTCCTCCCTGCGCTTGTCTGTGTCCAAACTTCCTCTTTTTATAAGGACACAATCAGATTAGGGCCCACCCCAATGATTTCATCTTAATCCTCTGCAAAGATCCTAATTGGAAATAAGGTATATCACATTCACCTGCCGGGGTGGAGGCAGAGTAGGGGGGTGGGGGGTGGTTAGGATGACATCTTAAGATGACATCGTGTTTACCCATAGAAGCACTCTTATTTTCTTTTTGGAGTCTAAGACAATTTTGAGGGTTTCTGAGTAACAGTTTATTGACTTCTAGATATGAAAAGCTGAAACAGAGTAAGTCCTAGATTCTTAGGTGTGTCCTTCCCCAAAGATCAGAAGCAGCAGCAAGTAGAGATTGACTCTTACCTCCAGGAGAAGGGAAGTGGGGTCCCCTTACTCCACCTCAGGACCTTTTCCTCCTGCAAGGAGCCTCAGAAATGCTTTGCTCAGTTATAATCATTATAATTGTTTCAACATAAAATCAGTTTTGATATCCTTTAGCCACAGAAATCTGGTAGGAGAAAAACAGCAGAGTGAAAAGACACCAATATGATTGCCCTCTCCTTCCAGTGAAATGATGTCATTTTGTAGATAAAAGTCACAATAGATCTCTTTTTAAATGTTGCTTACATTGAAATTTAAATTCTCTTCATTAATGCTCTGTTGCTATTCTTGAAAATTTGCCATGCTCATCCACTATGAACTTTAAGAAATCAGAGCAATATGATATTTGTGCAGTTCATTAACAATTGTGAAATTAACAAGAGAAAATAAGAGATTAATGGATGGGAATCTCTTAACATTTTAAAAGATGACGTTGTTTTGTTTTAAAATATGTGTAGATGGAGAGGAACTGGTATCTTCTGAAACACCAGACAATCACGAGAAGCAAATGGTTCAGCACCTTAGCAGCAAGCAGCGTTATTCCTTCAGGGGTCCCAGAGTAAAAGCGGTGCTACCGGAGGGGCTGTGATGACCATCTCTTCACACGTGATCCAGAGAGACTACTCAAGGACCATGTGATATTCGATGTGGTTTGGAAGAAAAGGAAATAAATCTGTGAAACTTGGGCAGAGACATCTGTTTGCAGTGGTGTTATGCTTATTTTTCCGTGCAACTTTTATTTTGAAAAATTTCCCCAGTTTTATTGCAATATAAATGACATATATCAATGTATAACTTCCAGGTGTATAGCATAATGGTTTAAACATTTATTGTGAAATGATTACTACAAATAGTTGAATTAGCCTCCATCATCTCATATATATATGTACACATACAATAAAGAGAAAACATTTTTTCCTTGTGAGAACTCTTAGATTTACTCTCTTAACAACTTCCATATATACCATACAGCAGTGTTAACTGTTTCATAAAGTTGTACGTTACAACCCAAGGACTTATAACTGGAAGTTTATATCTTCCCACCACCTTCCTCCTCTATGCTACTTTAAAGAAAACCTTCATGTAGTGAGTATGAATAGACACGTAACAAATACATCGATAACATTTCTCTGTGAAGGTGGAATAATTGAAAATTGGTATGTAAAGCCTCTACATAATGCAAATATAGAACAAACACTTATACACATCATAATGTGGATCACTGAGGTATTTTGCAAAGGAATAAATAGTACTGTTGCATGTGGATTGATTACTCTCTGATTCAGGAGATGCCTTTCTTTGACTTGAAGAGGATATTCACTACCTTACTTGGCTATTTTTTGGTGGTAATTTCTATACTGAATAAGTGGAAAAATAAGCTGATCATCTTTGAATTACAAACAAAAATATATCTAGAGTAATGCTGATCCTTTTAAAAGGGCTATAAGTATATGGCATCACTGACTCAATGGACGTGAGTTTGAGCAAGCTCTGGGAATTGGTGATGGACAGGGAAGCCTGGTGTGCTGCACTCCATGGGATCGCAAAGAATCGGACACGACTGAGCGACTAAACTAAACTGAACTTTATGGAAAATACATCATAGAGCTGAGCTTCTTTGATGTCTGGGCTGTTAAGGGCCATGTGATTTCTACCAAAAACGTTAAGAATATCTAGAAAGCACAGAACAACTGAGTGTTCATTCTCCACCAAGTTTTAATTTGAACATATCTATCAGCTGCCCATAAAAAAGTCATCAATACAATTTTGTCTTTGTCTTTAAAGTTGGTTGCAATAGCATCTTTGTTGATTAAGCATTTTTAATAAAGTAAAATTTTTCAAAATGAAGTTGAAAACCTTCTGATTTAAACATGGGAATGAAGTATACATGAAGTATATCTAATTTGACTGCCGTCTGTTCTTTCCCTTTTCCATCACCAAAGAGAAGAGGTTCTGAGGAGGGCAGCCCCACCCTAGCCTGCTCACATGCCCAAGGACTGAAATATGCCTTTGTTTCCAGGCATGTATTTTATATAGAGTTATTTCTTTTAAATTTTTTAATATTAATTTTTACTGGTGTATATTTGATTTCAGTTCACTTCAGTTGTGTGTCCGA
>SJYW01041956.1:108430-122970 GCA_006410735.1 Raphicerus campestris | reverse complement strand
TGCCGTCTATGGGGTCGTACAGAGTTGGACACGACTGAAGTGACTTAGCAGCAGCAGCAGTTTGAAACAAGTAGGTATAATTATCGGTCAACAAATATGAACCCCATGGTAATCATAGATTGAAAATCTATAATGGACACACAGAAACTGAAAAGAAAAGAACACAAGCATGCTATCAAAGAAAATAAGACCACAAAAGAAGAAAAAAGAATAAATGAACAGAAAAATACATAAACAACTGGAAAAATGTATAAAATGGCAATAATACATACCTATCAATTAATATTTTAAATGCCAATGGGCTAAATTCTTCAACCAAAAGACATAGGGTAAGAGTAGTTGACCGGATTAAAAAAAATATGATCTTTTTATATGCTGCCTACAAAAGATTTACTTTGGGGCTAAAGACAGACTGAAAGTGAAAGGATGGAAAAATATCTGAAACAACAGGAAAGCAAGGGTAGTAATCCTCATTTTCAGAGAAAATATTAATAGACTTTAAAACAAAGACAATAACAAAAGACAGAGAAGGGTTTTTATAATGATACAAGAATCAGTACAAGAAGAGGCTATTACATTGCTTAATACATAATATAGGAGCACTAAATATATAAAGCAAATAGTAACAGGCATGAAAGAAAAAAATGAAAATACTAAAATAAAATAAAAATAATAGTAGGGGACTTTAACACCCCACATACATCAATGAACAGATCATTCAGACAGAAAATCAATAAGGCAACAATAGCTTTAAGTCTACACAATAAAATTTTTGGATTTAATAGATATCTGCAGAAATTACATTCAAAAACAGAATATACATTCTTTTTAAGTACACGTGGAACATTCTCCAGAATATATCATATACTAGCCACAAAACAAGTCCCAACAAATTTAAGAGAAAAGAAACTATATGAAGCACTTTTCTAATTACAACAGTATGAAACTAAAAATCAATTACAAAAAGAAAAATCATCAAGAACAAACGTACATGGATTAATAACATAATGAAGTCTATTTATGACAAATTCCGCTAATATCATACTCAAAGAAGAAAAGTTGAAAACTATTAGACTTAATAAATGAATTCAGCAAAGTTCTATGATACAAGATTAATATATAGAATTTCTGTTGTTTTTCTGTATATTTATAATAAACTATCATAAAGAGAAAGCAAAAAGATATCTCATATAAAATCACATTTAAAAATACTTATGAATAAACTTAACCAAGGAGGTGAAAGACCTATATTCTGAAAACATATACAATTTTGAAGAAGGAAATTGAATATAAAAACACAGAAAAATGGGAAGATGTCTTGTGCTGCTGGATTAGAAGAATTACTACTATTAAAATGGCCATAGTACACAAAGTAATCTATAGCAATCCTTATGAAAATATCCATGAAATTTTTCAGAGAACTGGAAGAAATAATCCTAAAATTCATATGTAACTGCCAAAGATTCCAAACTGCTAAAACAAACTTGAGAAAAAAGAACAAAGCTAGAGATATCATACTCCCTGACTTCAGTCTATACAAAAGCTAGAGCATTCAAAACGGCTTAGTACTGGCATAAAAACAGACACATAGATCAATGGAACCAAAAAAAGATCCCAGAAATAGACTCACGCACCTATGGGCAATTAATCTGACAAAGGAGGCCAGAATACATTCATACAATGGAGAAAAGACAGTTTCTTCAATGAGCGGTGCTGGGAAAACTAGACAGCTACATACAAAACAATGAGATCAGAACATTTACTCATACCATAGACAAAAATAAGCTAAAAATAGATTAAAGACCTAAATATGAGACTGAAACCATAAAACTCCTAAAAGATAACATAGAACATCTTCTGACTTAAATCATACCATTTTCTCCTAAGCAAAGGAGACAAAACAAAAACAAACAAATGGGACCCAATTAAACTTCGAAACTTTTGCACAGCAAAGGGAACTGTTAACAAAATGAACAGACAACATACTGAATGGGAGAAAATACAGGAAATGCTAAAATCCAAAAGACAGAAACAGCTCATAGGACTCAAAATCAAGAAATAAACAACCCAATCAAAAACGGGCAGAAGATCTGAACAGATGTTTTTCCAAAGAAGTCGTACAGATGACTAACAGCCCATGAAAAATATGTTCAACATCACTAACCATTAGTGACATGCTAATAGAAACAACAACCAGGTATTGCCTCACACCCGTCAGAGTGACCATAATTAAAAAATCTACAAATAACAAATGCTGGAGAGGATGTGGGGAAAGGAAACCCTTTAACCTTTTTGGTAGGGATATAAATTTGTGCAGCTACTATGAAACACAATATGGAGGTTCCTCAGAAAATGAAAAATAGAACTATCAAAATTCTACTCTTGGATATATAGCTTGAAAAAGGATAAACATAACTTTGAAAATATATATGTATCCCAATGCTCATAGCAGTACTATTCACAACAGACAAAATATAGGAAAAAATAATATAAACATTCTATATATATGTATATAAATATATACATGAAATTCTGCCATTTACAGCAACATGAATGGACCTTGAGAATATTATGCTTAGTAAAAAAGTCAGAGAAACACAAATACTGTATTATCACTTAACAGTGAAAGTGAAACTTGCTCAGTAGTGTCTAACTCTTTGCGACCCCATGGACTATATAGTCCATAGAATTCTCTAGGCCAGAATACTGGAATGGGTAGCCTTTTCCTTCTCCAGGGGATCTTCCCAATCCAGGGATCAAACCCAGGTCTCCAGGGATCGAATTCAGGTCTCCCACATTGCAGGTGGATTCTTTATCAGCTGAGCCACAAGGGAAACCCTGCTATCACTTATATGTGGAATCTAAAAAATTAATAGAAATGAATGTATGTAGAAAATAGAAATAGACTAGAAACCCAAACTAATTGTTACTAGTGAGGAGAAGGAAGAGAGAAGGGGCCCATTAGGGGTATGAGATAAAGAGAACTACTGTGTATAAAACATATAGGCAGCAAGGCTATACTATATAGCATAGGGAATTTTGGTCATTAATCTTATAATAATTTTCAATGGAACATAACCTATAAAAATACTGAATCACTCTGCTATGTAACAGAAACTAATATGATATTGTAAATCAACTATGTTTCAAAAAATAAATAAATAAAAATAATAAAACAACTACCAAAACCTGGGATCAAACCAGGGATCTTGAGGTCTTTGGACTAAGGCTTTCACAATGAAGCTACCTCAGCTATTTCTGGAGAACTTTTTCCACATACCTATAATGAGATATTTGCTTCATTGTAACAAAAAACTCAGTATATAGGTCCAGTTGGAGGTAGGGGTTAAATAAATATTACAGAGGTGATGAGATAAGGTTAGCCTCTAAGCTAGAGGTGATCAATAATTTTACTTTCCTCATTTTTCTTTTGCTTTTTAACTTCCTTGCAATTTGTTTTTCTCATTTAAAAATAAGTCATGGATTTTTTTCATGCCAACAAAATTTAATTAAAACAAAACAAAATGGTACAACTTCTATAGGAAACAGCGTGGTGCATCCTCAAAACACAAAATTGGAATATGAACCAGCATTTCTATTCAGAGTATATTCAAAAGAATTGAAAACAGTATTTCAAAGAGAGATTTGCACAGCTGGCTATCCTCATAGTAGGATAATTCACAGTAGCCAAAAGGTAGGAACAAACCAAGTGTCCTTGACAGATTAATGGATAAACCAAAGTGGTATATACATATAATGGGATATTATTTACCTTAAAAAAAGTTAGGAATTTCTGACACATGCTGCAATATGGATGGACCTTGAGGACATTATGCTATGTCAGTCAAAGGACAAATGATGTATGTTTTCAACTATATATGAAGCGTACCCAAATTCAGAGAGACAGAGATTAGAATGGTGATTGCCAGTGTCCAGGGATAGTGGAGAATATGGAGCTGTTTAATGGGTACAGAGTTTCTATTCTGCATGACAAAAAGAGTTCTGGAGATTGGCCCCACAACAGTGTGAATATATTTGTAGGCTAGTGAAAAATTTTGGATTATTCCTCTTGGGTTAATAAACCAGGACTGCAAATTAAACTGACAAAAGAATAACTTGGGAAAAGGCATCTAAGTTTCACTTTGACGTTAACGTTTTAGTTTTTATGTATATGGAGGTCTTTTTAGAAAGGAAAGGAAGACCACTGAAAAGAAGGGGTTAGACTCTGAGACTTAAGATGTCATTTTAACAAAGGGAAAAAAGACAAAGGAAAAAAGTATTTGAGCTTGAAGGGATGTTAAAACATGGGAAGACAAATTTACGGGGGGAACTAATGGAAGATGAGGGTTATTTAATAGGGCTGAGTTTATGCAGGGTCATCTCAGTACCATCTCCATCATGAGTGATAAAAGCTGGTGTTCCCTTTCTTGTTCAAGAGACAGGGACACCACACTGTCACAAGGGAAACTTGCCTTTCTTTGGGGCAGATGAGGGAGGGAAGAGAGCTATTTTTCCTGTGTCTCTTTTTCCTCAATTGCCTTTAGCTCAAAATGACTTTATGCCAAAGTGGTATATTTAAATATGGCACATTTGATTGCCTTCATAATTAATACTATTGAACTATATATTTTAAAATAGTTAAGATGGTCAACTTTATGTTTTATATATTTTACTATAATTTTTAAAGATTCAAAGTGTGTCAGAAAATTAAATAAGGAAACTGTTAAGGGGTAGTTCAAGTGTAAATGGAATAATGCAGAATGATTTTTGCCTACAGTAGTATAAAAATGTGCCCCTGAAAACATACCTAGATATGTTTTACTCAATTTTCTTACTTGAAAGAGAAGTTCTTTCTTACTTGAAAGGAAAGTAACAGTACTTGTCATCTCTAACTTCTTCTAATATAAAAATATATGCACACATATTTACATACATATACAAACACACAGAGTACTTACACACTACTTCTAATTGGGGAAGTGAAATTAATTCTACACATGAACACATTACATAAATCAAAGTATTAGAGAAATTATTATTATCTTCGCAGGCAAAATTTTTGCCAGCATATGAAAGTTGCAGCAATTCTCAAATTGAAAAGATATGGAAAGGAGATCAGAAATCCAATTAATATTCTCATTTCTATGTCTCCTTGTGCAATCAATGCTACATTTACTGTATTTTAATTCATAGGAAAGGCAATCCATATAAATGGACAGGTATGAGATTGACCGCATAAAATATATATATACTATGGTTTACTTCTGTGTGATAAAGTAAATAAAGTCTTTGTTCTTTGAGAGCATCTTATTCAGAATTTGTATGCTACAGCTTCCTTGCACTAATAATGCAAGTGTGCTAGACTCTTTTTCTCTTTATCAGCTTGCAAGTACGCATACATAAGAAGCAGCTATTTGGTCTGAGATATAAATAGCTGAAATAAATTTCCTATTTTCTCATTTTTCGCCTGATGGAATATATTTAAATGCCAGCTGCATTATAACCTTCAAATAACTCAATATCAGAACTTAAAGTGCTATTAAATGTCTGAATACAAGTAAATGCTAAAGAACCTTAACATTTTGCTTTAATTGCCTACAGCTATTTTGTAAATATTCACCCAATAATTACTGTTAATTTCTTATTCAAAAAGAATGGCAGAGTAAAGTGAGAAGCCAGTTGCTTAAAAAGTTTCCTTGTTTAGTCAAAAAAAAAAAAAAAGGCTAGGGTATGAAAGAATTCTATAGAATGATAATGAATATAAAAATTATACAAGGAACTCATCAGCACAATTTTATTCTTCATCATTTTTGATGTGTCCATACAATATTATAATGTATTGTTTATGTAAATATATTCTTTTTACTTCTGCAGTCAGAGATATTATATCCATTTTCTTGTTCTCAAGGCTAAGCCTATATTAGCTAATGACAGGGAATGGTGGGTTAATTAATTGATTACTTGAGCCTCTTGAAAAAGGTGAAAAGGGACAGTGAAAAAGCTGGCTGGCTTAAAATTCAACATTCAAAATACAAAGATCATGTTATGTGGTCCCATTCAGTTCAGTTCAATTCAGTTGCTCAGTCATGTCTGACTCTTTGCAACCCCGTGGCCTACAGCGTGCTAGGCCTCCCTGTCCATCACAAACTCAAGGAGTTCACTCAAACTCATGTCCATCAAGTCAGTGATGCCACCCAGCCATCTCATCCTCTGTCGTCCCCTTCTCCTCCTGCCCCCAATCCCTCCCAGCATCAGAGTCTTTTCCAATGACTCAACTCTTCGCATGAGGTGGCTAAAGAATTGCAGTTTCAGTTTTAGCATCAGTCCTTCCAATGAACACCCAGGACTGATCTCCTTTAGGATGGACTGGTTGGACCTCCTTGCACCAAGGGACTCTCAGGAGTCTTCTCCAACACCACAGTTCAAAAGTATCATTTCTACAGTGCTCAGCCTTCTTCACAGTCCAACTCTCACATCCAAACATGACCACTGAAAAAATCATAGCCTTGACTAGATGGACCTTTGTTGGCAAAGTAATATCTCTGCTTTTTCATATGCTAAGTTGGTCATAACTTTCCTTCCAAGAAGTAAATGTCTTTTAATTTCATGGCTGCAGTCACCATCGGCAGTGATTTTGGAGCAGCAAAATATAAAGTCTGACACTACTTCCACTGTTTCTGATCTATTTCTCAAGAAGTGATGCGATGATGTCATGATCTTCATTTTCTGAATGTTGAGCTTTAGGCCAACTTTTTCACTCTCCTCTTTCACTTTCATCCAGAGGCTTTTGAGCTCCTCTTCACTTTCTGTCATGAGGGTGGTATCATCTGCATGTCTGAGGTTATTGATATTTCTCCCGGCAATCTTGATTCCAGCTTGTGCTTCTTAGAGCCCAGGGTTTCTCATGATATACTCTGCATATAAGTTAAATAAGCAAGGTGACAATATGTAGCCTTGATGTATTCCTTTTCCTATTTGGAACCAGTCTGTTGTTCCATGTCCAGTTCTAACTGTTGCTTCCTGACCTGCATACAGGTTTCTCAAGAGGCAGGTCAGGTGGTCTGGTATTCCCCTCTCTTTCAGAATTTTCCACAGTTTATTGTGATCCACACAGTCAAAGGCTTTGGCATAGTCAATAAAGCAGAAACAGATGTTTTTCTGGAACTCTCTGGCTTTTTCCATGATCCAGCAGATGCTGGCAATTTGATCTCTGGTTCCTCTGCCTTTTCTAAAACCAGCTTCAACATCTGGAAGTTCACAGTTCACGTATTGCTGAAGCCTAGCTTGGAGAATGTTGAGCATTACTTTACTAGCATGTGAGATGAATGCAATTGTGCGGTAGTTTGAGCATTCTTTGGCATTACCTTTCTTTGGGATTGGAATGAAAATTGACCTTTTCCAGTCCTGTGGCCAGTGCTGAGTTTTCCAAATTTGCTGGCATATTGAGTGCAGTACTTTCACAGCATCATCTTTCAGGATTTGAAATAGCTCTACTGGAATTCCATCACCTCCATTACTACACGGCAAATAGATGGGAAAAAAATGGAAACAGTGATAGATTTTATTTTCTTGGGCTCCAAAATCACTTCAGCCATGAAGCCTGGTCACTTCAGCCATGAAATTAAAAGATGCTTGTTCCTTGGAAGAAAAGCGATGTCGTACCTAGACAGATATAAAAACTCAGAGACATCACCCTGCTGACAAAGGTCCATATAGTTAAAGATATGGTTTTTTCAGTAGTCATGTATGGATGTGAGAGTTGGACCGTAAAGAAGGTTGAGTACTGAGCAATTGATGCTTTTTAACTGTGGTGCTGAAGAAGACTCTTTAAAGAGTCCCTTGGACAGCAAGGTGATGAAACCAGTCAATCCTAAAAATCAACCCTAAATATTCATTGGAAGGACTGTTGCTGAAGTTGAACCTCCAATACCTTGGCCACCTGATGCAAAGAGGCTGAGGCTGGAAAAGATTGAGGGCAGGAGGAGAAGGGGGCAACAGAAGGTGGGATAGTTGGATGGCATCATCAACTCAACAGACATGAGTTTGAGCAAACTCTGGGAAATAATGAAGGACTGTTAAGCCTGGCATGCTGCAATCCACGGGGTTGCAAAGAGTCAGACATGAGTGAACGACAGAACCACCACCACCTGAGTTCATCAGTAAGTGGAAATTGAGGCTTAGAAAACTAATGGCTTAAACCCAAGTTCCAATAAGGAGCCACAGAGTCAGATCTTAAACCCATGTTCTTTGGCTCCATACCTAGAGATTTTCCCCCTTATTACTTGAAAAATATCCCTAAAGTTGGGGTTTTGTTCCTCCTATTTGTTTTGCATACAATGGAATAGAGTCAGTACCCGATTAATCATGATCGTATTGTGTTCTCTACTTCAGGAAAGCCTAGAGCTAGAAGACAGCATTGACTACTGACGACTTTTGCAAACCAGGTTGTGATTTTTGCTGGATTTCATGGAAATACAGTTTGAACACTTTTCAAACAATGATACAATTAGACACACATGCACACAGGCACAGGCAAACATACATCTATGTGTTTGCTTTTGTATCTTCATGGAGTTTTATATAGCCATATATCTGCTATATTTCTGGCATTGTCTGTTTCAAGATTCTAGAAAATATGTTACAGCTCTGTGTATTAGGAAAATGGAATTATAATATTTAGGTGCTTAAGGTCCACTTAAGTCACTCAAATACAAGTTTCTTAAAAAGGATTTCTCTTATTAATCTTTCTTTATTCCTTACCATTCTTCATTCTTTTATTTGTTCTAAGTTTCATGAAGCAGAAGCTTAATTTTGTTTACTGCTGTATCCTTAGCACACAGAACAGCATTTGTCACACATCAGTATATTAATTGCTAAAATAATGTGTTTAATATCACTTAATGGGTTTCCTTAGTTTGGTTATAAAGACTCTGTCCCTCTCCCTTTCTCTCTTAGTTAAATATTATTTTTAAACCTTTAGATAGAAAAACAAGCAAAATTACACCCATTTACTTGCTTTCTGAAGCAGAAACATATAGGCCTCATTTCTTCAATTCAAACTATATCAATTTACAAAGTATTAGACCCATAACAGCTGAGAAACATGTTAACAAATCCCTAATGCTAATCCATCAACACAAGCTGTAGTCATTTTTCTCAAAGTTCTGAATATAATTTTATGACATTGTACTATTTTTTAATTTATGGAGGATGGGCAGAGGAGAGAGAGCGTTGGTTACAGCTGTCTGGAATTTTATTTATACTTATATTAATTCAAACATAAGAATTACAGAACCTGAGAGCCTTAAAAAAAAAAAGTAATAAATTTGGTTACTGTTTGTGGCTTAGCTAGTAAAGGCAATGGCACCCCACTCCAGTACTTTTGCACGGTAAATCCCATGAATGGAGGAGCCTAGTAGTCTGCAGTCCATGGGGTCTTGAACAGTCGGACACGACTGAGTGACTTCACTTTCACTTTTCATTTTCATGCATTGGAGAAGGAAATGGCAACCCACTCCAGTGTTCTTGCCTGGAGAATGCCAGGGACGGCAGAGTCTAGTGGGCTGCCATCTATGGGGTCGCACAGAGTCGGACACGACTGAAGCGACTTAGCAGCAGCAGTAAAGAACCACCTGCAATATGGGAGACTTGGGTTCAATCCCTGGGTTGGAAAGATCCCCTGGAGAAGTGAAAGGCTACCCACTCCAGTATTCTGGCCTGGAGAATTCCATGGAGTTGCAAAGAATCAGACATGACTGAGTGACTTTCACTATTACTGCTTCATTCAGCCTTGATTGTACTTAAAATATCAATACCATGATCATTTATGATTCTTTTATTTATGGCCATAAATGATTAAATATTATATATGAATGTATTATAAAACTTAATAAGTTAAATATATTAAATAAGCAAATTGATATAAAAATTTCAACATCTCCAGAGATGGACATTCTCTAACTTAATTCCAAATTGTCCTGATGTTTCATCACACTTGCCTTCAAGAAAACACATTTTATATTTAGTTTCTTCTCTTTGGAAACATGAGATATTTATTTAGATTCATTCCTCTTGTAAAAAGATTAATAAAAAGAAACCTCAATTAAGCAGAGTCAGACAGCAAAAGGGAGAGCTCTCACACCATACACTGACAGCAGAGACCAACAGGAAGATGAAAGATTCCCATTTTGGAGAATGGCTACATGTCTGTGTATGACTCAGAGACTCTTTGCTATCCACCTGAAACTATCACAACATTGTTAACCAGCTAAACTCTACAATAAAATTAAGTTTTGCTTTTATTTTTAAAAAGACTCCCTTTCTCTCATGGCAACAACTCAGCCAATGAAAAGCCATGGAGTTTTTNATTACTACACGGCAAATAGATGGGAAAAAAATGGAAACAGTGATAGATTTTATTTTCTTGGGCTCCAAAATCACTTCAGCCATGAAGCCTGGTCACTTCAGCCATGAAATTAAAAGATGCTTGTTCCTTGGAAGAAAAGCGATGTCATACCTAGACAGATATAAAAACTCAGAGACATCACCCTGCTGACAAAGGTCCATATAGTTAAAGATATGGTTTTTTCAGTAGTCATGTATGGATGTGAGAGTTGGACCGTAAAGAAGGTTGAGTACTGAGCAATTGATGCTTTTTAACTGTGGTGCTGAAGAAGACTCTTTAAAGAGTCCCTTGGACAGCAAGGTGATGAAACCAGTCAATCCTAAAAATCAACCCTAAATATTCATTGGAAGGACTGTTGCTGAAGTTGAACCTCCAATACCTTGGCCACCTGATGCAAAGAGGCTGAGGCTGGAAAAGATTGAGGGCAGGAGGAGAAGGGGGCAACAGAAGGTGGGATAGTTGGATGGCATCATCAACTCAACAGACATGAGTTTGAGCAAACTCTGGGAAATAATGAAGGACTGTTAAGCCTGGCATGCTGCAATCCACGGGGTTGCAAAGAGTCAGACATGAGTGAACGACAGAACCACCACCACCTGAGTTCATCAGTAAGTGGAAATTGAGGCTTAGAAAACTAATGGCTTAAACCCAAGTTCCAATAAGGAGCCACAGAGTCAGATCTTAAACCCATGTTCTTTGGCTCCATACCTAGAGATTTTCCCCCTTATTACTTGAAAAATATCCCTAAAGTTGGGGTTTTGTTCCTCCTATTTGTTTTGCATACAATGGAATAGAGTCAGTACCCGATTAATCATGATCGTATTGTGTTCTCTACTTCAGGAAAGCCTAGAGCTAGAAGACAGCATTGACTACTGACGACTTTTGCAAACCAGGTTGTGATTTTTGCTGGATTTCATGGAAATACAGTTTGAACACTTTTCAAACAATGATACAATTAGACACACATGCACACAGGCACAGGCAAACATACATCTATGTGTTTGCTTTTGTATCTTCATGGAGTTTTATATAGCCATATATCTGCTATATTTCTGGCATTGTCTGTTTCAAGATTCTAGAAAATATGTTACAGCTCTGTGTATTAGGAAAATGGAATTATAATATTTAGGTGCTTAAGGTCCACTTAAGTCACTCAAATACAAGTTTCTTAAAAAGGATTTCTCTTATTAATCTTTCTTTATTCCTTACCATTCTTCATTCTTTTATTTGTTCTAAGTTTCATGAAGCAGAAGCTTAATTTTGTTTACTGCTGTATCCTTAGCACACAGAACAGCATTTGTCACACATCAGTATATTAATTGCTAAAATAATGTGTTTAATATCACTTAATGGGTTTCCTTAGTTTGGTTATAAAGACTCTGTCCCTCTCCCTTTCTCTCTTAGTTAAATATTATTTTTAAACCTTTAGATAGAAAAACAAGCAAAATTACACCCATTTACTTGCTTTCTGAAGCAGAAACATATAGGCCTCATTTCTTCAATTCAAACTATATCAATTTACAAAGTATTAGACCCATAACAGCTGAGAAACATGTTAACAAATCCCTAATGCTAATCCATCAACACAAGCTGTAGTCATTTTTCTCAAAGTTCTGAATATAATTTTATGACATTGTACTATTTTTTAATTTATGGAGGATGGGCAGAGGAGAGAGAGCGTTGGTTACAGCTGTCTGGAATTTTATTTATACTTATATTAATTCAAACATAAGAATTACAGAACCTGAGAGCCTTAAAAAAAAAAAGTAATAAATTTGGTTACTGTTTGTGGCTTAGCTAGTAAAGGCAATGGCACCCCACTCCAGTACTTTTGCACGGTAAATCCCATGAATGGAGGAGCCTAGTAGTCTGCAGTCCATGGGGTCTTGAACAGTCGGACACGACTGAGTGACTTCACTTTCACTTTTCATTTTCATGCATTGGAGAAGGAAATGGCAACCCACTCCAGTGTTCTTGCCTGGAGAATGCCAGGGACGGCAGAGTCTAGTGGGCTGCCATCTATGGGGTCGCACAGAGTCGGACACGACTGAAGCGACTTAGCAGCAGCAGTAAAGAACCACCTGCAATATGGGAGACTTGGGTTCAATCCCTGGGTTGGAAAGATCCCCTGGAGAAGTGAAAGGCTACCCACTCCAGTATTCTGGCCTGGAGAATTCCATGGAGTTGCAAAGAATCAGACATGACTGAGTGACTTTCACTATTACTGCTTCATTCAGCCTTGATTGTACTTAAAATATCAATACCATGATCATTTATGATTCTTTTATTTATGGCCATAAATGATTAAATATTATATATGAATGTATTATAAAACTTAATAAGTTAAATATATTAAATAAGCAAATTGATATAAAAATTTCAACATCTCCAGAGATGGACATTCTCTAACTTAATTCCAAATTGTCCTGATGTTTCATCACACTTGCCTTCAAGAAAACACATTTTATATTTAGTTTCTTCTCTTTGGAAACATGAGATATTTATTTAGATTCATTCCTCTTGTAAAAANTGAAGCAGAAGCTTAATTTTGTTTACTGCTGTATCCTTAGCACACAGAACAGCATTTGTCACACATCAGTATATTAATTGCTAAAATAATGTGTTTAATATCACTTAATGGGTTTCCTTAGTTTGGTTATAAAGACTCTGTCCCTCTCCCTTTCTCTCTTAGTTAAATATTATTTTTAAACCTTTAGATAGAAAAACAAGCAAAATTACACCCATTTACTTGCTTTCTGAAGCAGAAACATATAGGCCTCATTTCTTCAATTCAAACTATATCAATTTACAAAGTATTAGACCCATAACAGCTGAGAAACATGTTAACAAATCCCTAATGCTAATCCATCAACACAAGCTGTAGTCATTTTTCTCAAAGTTCTGAATATAATTTTATGACATTGTACTATTTTTTAATTTATGGAGGATGGGCAGAGGAGAGAGAGCGTTGGTTACAGCTGTCTGGAATTTTATTTATACTTATATTAATTCAAACATAAGAATTACAGAACCTGAGAGCCTTAAAAAAAAAAAGTAATAAATTTGGTTACTGTTTGTGGCTTAGCTAGTAAAGGCAATGGCACCCCACTCCAGTACTTTTGCACGGTAAATCCCATGAATGGAGGAGCCTAGTAGTCTGCAGTCCATGGGGTCTTGAACAGTCGGACACGACTGAGTGACTTCACTTTCACTTTTCATTTTCATGCATTGGAGAAGGAAATGGCAACCCACTCCAGTGTTCTTGCCTGGAGAATGCCAGGGACGGCAGAGTCTAGTGGGCTGCCATCTATGGGGTCGCACAGAGTCGGACACGACTGAAGCGACTTAGCAGCAGCAGTAAAGAACCACCTGCAATATGGGAGACTTGGGTTCAATCCCTGGGTTGGAAAGATCNACGGCAGAGTCTAGTGGGCTGCCGTCTATGGGGTCGCACAGAGTCGGACACGACTGAAGCGACTTAGCAGCAGCAGTAAAGAACCACCTGCAATATGGGAGACTTGGGTTCAATCCCTGGGTTGGAAAGATCCCCTGGAGAAGTGAAAGGCTACCCACTCCAGTATTCTGGCCTGGAGAATTCCATGGAGTTGCAAAGAATCAGACATGACTGAGTGACTTTCACTATTACTGCTTCATTCAGCCTTGATTGTACTTAAAATATCAATACCATGATCATTTATGATTCTTTTATTTATGGCCATAAATGATTAAATATTATATATGAATGTATTATAAAACTTAATAAGTTAAATATATTAAATAAGCAAATTGATATAAAAATTTCAACATCTCCAGAGATGGACATTCTCTAACTTAATTCCAAATTGTCCTGATGTTTCATCACACTTGCCTTCAAGAAAACACATTTTATATTTAGTTTCTTCTCTTTGGAAACATGAGATATTTATTTAGATTCATTCCTCTTGTAAAAAGATTAATAAAAAGAAACCTCAATTAAGCAGAGTCAGACAGCAAAAGGGAGAGCTCTCACACCATACACTGACAGCAGAGACCAACAGGAAGATGAAAGATTCCCATTTTGGAGAATGGCTACATGTCTGTGTATGACTCAGAGACTCTTTGCTATCCACCTGAAACTATCACAACATTGTTAACC
>SJYW01041956.1:89915-108252 GCA_006410735.1 Raphicerus campestris | reverse complement strand
TAAAAAAAAAAAGTAATAAATTTGGTTACTGTTTGTGGCTTAGCTAGTAAAGGCAATGGCACCCCACTCCAGTACTTTTGCACGGTAAATCCCATGAATGGAGGAGCCTAGTAGTCTGCAGTCCATGGGGTCTTGAACAGTCGGACACGACTGAGTGACTTCACTTTCACTTTTCATTTTCATGCATTGGAGAAGGAAATGGCAACCCACTCCAGTGTTCTTGCCTGGAGAATGCCAGGGACGGCAGAGTCTAGTGGGCTGCCATCTATGGGGTCGCACAGAGTCGGACACGACTGAAGCGACTTAGCAGCAGCAGTAAAGAACCACCTGCAATATGGGAGACTTGGGTTCAATCCCTGGGTTGGAAAGATCCCCTGGAGAAGTGAAAGGCTACCCACTCCAGTATTCTGGCCTGGAGAATTCCATGGAGTTGCAAAGAATCAGACATGACTGAGTGACTTTCACTATTACTGCTTCATTCAGCCTTGATTGTACTTAAAATATCAATACCATGATCATTTATGATTCTTTTATTTATGGCCATAAATGATTAAATATTATATATGAATGTATTATAAAACTTAATAAGTTAAATATATTAAATAAGCAAATTGATATAAAAATTTCAACATCTCCAGAGATGGACATTCTCTAACTTAATTCCAAATTGTCCTGATGTTTCATCACACTTGCCTTCAAGAAAACACATTTTATATTTAGTTTCTTCTCTTTGGAAACATGAGATATTTATTTAGATTCATTCCTCTTGTAAAAAGATTAATAAAAAGAAACCTCAATTAAGCAGAGTCAGACAGCAAAAGGGAGAGCTCTCACACCATACACTGACAGCAGAGACCAACAGGAAGATGAAAGATTCCCATTTTGGAGAATGGCTACATGTCTGTGTATGACTCAGAGACTCTTTGCTATCCACCTGAAACTATCACAACATTGTTAACCGGCTAAACTCTACAATAAAATTAAGTTTTGCTTTTATTTTTAAAAAGACTCCCTTTCTCTCATGGCAACAACTCAGCCAATGAAAAGCCATGGAGTTTTTGTCCCTGCCTTCCCAGCTTCCTTTTTCTCTCTATAAAAGTGTACCCCTTCCTTGCTGTGTAGGGACTTGCCTGTGGCTGGTCATGGTTGTAGACTGAATTGCAATTCTCTGTTAATCCTGAATAAACCCATCTCTGTTGGAGAAATAACTGCTAGTCTATCTCTTTCAGGTCAAAATTCTGGTGGTTCTTTCAGAAACCAGAGAAGACTCCCTATGGCTCCAGGGCTGGTGAACAAACAAGGGTGGTACCCACAATTAAGTCCATCGCCATTCACAGCATTTCTCTCCAACCCTGGAGTTTGAATGTGTATCTTTTCCCTGGATTCGAGCTCACATCCTGTAGTGTCTGAAGCCCTGCAAGCTTTCTCCAGGATCTATTTAAAGGTTTTGTCTTTCTGGTTAATGTTTTGTTCTGTATGTGATTACTCCTTTGACACTTTGGTCTGATTTTGAGATCAGACTATTTCAACTGAAGCTGGTTGAAAATGGTCTTTGGATCAATTCTTTCAGGACGGGACTGCTTTAGATGAAACTTCTGGTTTTTCAACTTTTGGCCTATTCCTTTGGGGGCTGTCCTCTGAAGACTGGCTAAAAAACCAAAGCCTTCAGTCTAGCTCCATCAGGACCAAGCTATCTTCTAAGGACTGACTTGTAAGCTTTTTGAATTAAACCATTTGAGTTTCAAACTGTTTAAATTGTTTGAAAATTTTATTTGCTCTAGAGGAAAATCCTCACGAAATGGGATCCCAGTCACTTAACTATTAATATTTTGAGAGTGCTTTACCTACAGGGTCTCTGTACATTTCTAAATAAATGTACATTTATTACAAGGGTCCTTCCTCATGTACATTTCTAAATAAATAGACCTGACCAAAGGCAATTTAAATAGAATCTCAATGGCAAGGATGGGGAACTTTTGAAATCCCCATACTTCACTTCCTTAAAATTAAACTAGTTTAAAAATTTCCAGAAGTGATTGGAATACTTATTTTGATTGGTATTGAGGTTATCCAATGTTATAAGGAGGCTAAAATTGCCTCTCTGCAAAATATGATTTTAAGATTAACTAAGACCAGTAAATGATTATTAAAGAGGCATAAGAGGCTTATGAAATGATGCACAACATCAGTAATTTTTAGAGACTATTAGACAAATGCAATTCAAAACTAAAATGAGATATCACCTCACACCTGTGAAAATGGTCACCATAAAAAATCTACAGACAGTAAATGCTGGAGAGGGTGTAGAGAAAATGGAAACCTCTAGCACTATCAATGGGAATGTAAATTGATATACTCACTACACAAAACAGTATGGAGCTTCCTTTGAAAACTAAAAACATATTTTCTACATGATCCAGCAATCCCTCTACTGGGCAGGTGTCTTGAAAAAAGATAAACAAACAAAAACAAACACATGGACCTAATGTTCATTGCAACACTATTTATAATAACCAGGTCATGGAAGCAACCTAAACGTCCATCACAGATGAATGGATAAATAAGATGTGGTACTTACAATGGAATATTACTTGGCCATAAAAAAGGAATGAAACTGGGTCATTTGTAGAGATGTGGATCGGCCTAGAGTCTTGTCATACAAAGTAAAGTAAGTCAGAAAGAGAAAAACAAATATATGTTAATACACACACGTGGAATCTATAAAAATGGTACAAATGAACCTGTTTGCAAGGCAGAAATAGAGACACAGACATACAGAACAAATGGATGAACACTAAGGGGGGAAAGGGAAGCCAGGATGAATTGGGAGATTGGTACTGTCATGCACATATTGACATATATCCACTATGTATAAAAGAGATAACTAACGAGAACCTGATGTATATAGCACAGGGAACTCTACTTAATGCTCTGTGGTGACCTAAATGGGAAGGAAATCCATAAAAGACAGAATGTATGTATACACAGAGATGATTCATTTTGCTATATAGCAGAAACTGACACAACATTGTAAAGCAACTATACACAATAAAAAAATAAACAAAATAATCCCAACTCAATGTAATCCAATTTAGGGGATGAACTGGAAGACACAGATTTCAGGTCCTAAAGGAGAGTTGGATGAAGTCACCAAGACTTGGACATCAGAATGGTCAGATTAAGTTTTCCTCTTTGCAAATGAAAAGGAAGGGAACACCTTTGGATTACTCACCCAAAACACAGAGCCCATCATCAACTTATAAAGTATTAAAGCTAGCAACCAGACCATGTGACACTAGGATACTGTCTTGCCTTTTTGCCTTACAGACTACTATCCATTTGGTTAAGGCTACCAAGAAAATGTTTGTGTGATCCGTTTAAACACTTTTGTATCTGATACAGTGGAAGCTCTCCTGAATCCTCTCCTGAATACACTCATCTTACCTTCTATGAAGCCCTTTTGTTAACTGCCCTTCACATAACTATTTTCTGTTATAATAACCTTAACCTGGCTACTCTTTTCCCCCTCCATCACCCACAAGGTTCCTCATGACTGCTTAACACTGGTGCACCACCTCCTGTCTCCTCATAATGATCTACAGTAAATTCCATTGGATAATGTTGACTTTTCAAGGTTAACCAATGGTTTTTATTTTAAAGGTGATGATGGCAAATAGTGTGCTGAGTATGCAATCATAATTTGTTTTGATGTTGCTGAGGCAGCATCTTTAATTTGTGGCTACTTCAGCTCAACAGGATGAACTACATGCTCTTAACATGAGCTTGAACTTAAACCAAGGACAAAACTTCCAATACTTATACTAACAGTAGAAACTCTTTTGAAGTAGCTCACAACTTTGGAAGGTTGTGGAAGGAACATGGCCTTCTTATTTCCAGTGGAAATAAAATTTATAATGGACCCGATGGTCAGGGAGTATTGCATATAAACATCTTACCTGCCACTTTAGCTATTATTAATAGTTTGGTATATTCTAAGCTTAAATTTTTTGAGGCTAAGAGGAATGATCTTGCTGATACTTCTGCAAGGAATGTTGTCCTTAAAAGGGTCAACAGCAGCTAAGCATCTGTCATGGTTCAAAAGTTATTTCCAAATTATAATTTAGTAAAACTGGTTAGAGAGTCTAGCAATTGGCCTCAGAAAATAAAAAAATAAGATTGGAATGCACCAACTATTGGTTTGATAAAAAGAGAAAGCTCTAGTTTGGACCAATAAGAACCCAGTCCTACCTGAGACTCTAACATACCCACTCCTCACCACTGTACATGCATTAAACTATTGGTCTAATGACCAAAAAACTTTCATGAATCAATATGGTAGGGAAACATTAACAAGACCACAAGCAGCGCCTACCTCACTTGTCCCAGCTGTCTAAAGACAAGCCAGGGAAGTCTATTCCTACTGCTCTCAGGTATTCAAATACCTACTGCTCTCAGGTATTTTGCAATTGGTCTATATGAGGTTTAGCAATGGGACTTCATACAATTCCCTCTGTCTAATAGATATAAATGTTTCAGTCACAGTCTATATGTTTCCACAATGGACTGAAATGTTCTCCTGTAGACTGGTTACTGTCTTTTCTATGACTAAAGTTGGGAAAGATGATTCCTTCCTAGAAGAACTCCTCTTGAACTTCATGGAATTTGAGTAATCTATTTTATTGGCCAGGTACTATGACAAGTCTTTGCTGTTTGGCTGGTTTTAGAACATTCACCCTGGTGTGGATTGTTGCACCAATTTTCTGGTTAAGAGGAACAATCTAATTCCATCATTAAGACTCAATTGACAAAATCTGTAGAGGCCCTCCAAATATCTTGTCAAAAAGCACTGTGTTGGTCCTTCTATATCCCAGATTCACCACTTTTCATTTGCAAAAAGGAAAACAATCCTGTTGAGCTGAAGTAGCCACAAATTAAAGATTCTGCCTCAGCAACATCAAAACAAATGATCATAGCATACTCAGCACACTATTTGCCATTGTCACCTTTTGAGATAGTGAAAGGATGCTCAATGAACTTGACTTATACTTCTTTAGAGTCACAACTGCTAAAAGGAAAAGTACTCCAATATTTCAAAGGTCTATTGTTTCTATTAAAAATCATTATTAAAAAGCTAACTACACTATG
Source organism: Raphicerus campestris (assembly GCA_006410735.1). Taxonomy (NCBI): domain Eukaryota; kingdom Metazoa; phylum Chordata; class Mammalia; order Artiodactyla; family Bovidae; genus Raphicerus; species Raphicerus campestris. Next base: position 103,107 of record SJYW01041956.1, on the reverse strand, counting down.
ACCCAGAAATCTAACTACAGGGCATACATCCTGAGAAAACCATAATTTAAAAAGACACATGAACCCCAGTGTGCATTGCAGCACCATTTACAATAGCCAGTACATAGAAGCAACCTAAATGTTCATCAAAGGAGGAATGAATAAATAAGATGTGGTACATATACACATCTTTTTATGGGCTATAACTCAGCCATAAAAAGAACAACATTATACATCATTTGTAGAGATGTGCATGAACCTAGAATCTGTCACACTGTGTGAAGTCAGGGAAACAAACATCATATATTAATGCATGTTTCTACAACCTAGAAAAACCATACAGATGAACTTAATTTGCAGGGCACCAATAGGGATGCCTTTTCATACTGTTCATGAGGTTCTCAAGGCAAGAATATTGAAGTGGTTTGCCATTCCCTTCTCCAATGGACCACATTTTGTCACATTTTGATGCTTTTGAACTGTGGTATTAGAGAAGACTCTTGAGAGTCCCTTGGACTGCAAGGAGATCAAACCAGTCTGTCCTAAAGGAAATCAGTCTTGAATAATCATTGGAAGGACTGAGGCTGAAGCTCCAATACTTTGGCCATCTGATGCAAAGAATCAGGCTTTCTAACTCACTGGAAAAGACCCTGATGCTGGGAAAGACTGAAGGCGGGAGAAGGGGACAACAGAGGATGAAATGGTTGGATGGCATCACTGACTCGATGGATGTGAGTTTGAGCAAGCTCCGGGAGTTGGTGATGGACAGGGAAGCTGGCGTGCTGCAGTCCGTTGAGTCACAAAAAAGTCGGACATAACTGAGCAACTGAATTGAATAGAGATGCAGACATAGAGAATGAATGTGTGAATGTAGGTGGGAAGATGAAGTGGGAGACCGGGATTGAAGTTAGGATTACTCCTGACGTCCTCTTTCATTCTATAAAAGTGTTCTTCTCTTGCTATGTGGGGACTTGCATGTGGCTTGCCAGAGTCACTGACACTGAATTGCAATTCTCTGTTGATCCTAAATAAACACATCTTTGCTGGAGAAATATCTGGTAGTCTATTTGTTTCAGGCCAACACTGAATATATCTTCAAATATTTGTAGACTGATATTAAGGTCAAACACAACATTAAACTTTTTGGACAATTTTCTGAATTCAGTCAAGCTAGTTTAAGGATATATTCTAGTAAAATAGTCTGAGATACTTTAATGAATCCACTGTTTGGCAGTTCAAACCCTTTCTAAATAAATATCAACTCAATTTTTCACTAAAATAAAGATCTTGTAAATTATAAATTCCATTTTTAAATATCTTGATATATCAATCGTCACAGAAACTAGCTTAATATCTCATATGTCTTGAGATATAACCATTCAAAAACTGAACTGTAATACCAAAACTCTAAAACAGTGTTCTACATCAAATGAGTATTAGCAGCTTTTTACATTTTTAAAAATGTTTGGACAGCTAATTCATAGTGTGTTTCTCAAAAGTAGTTGTTCCCAGGCAGTCACAAGATTGAGTCACTCAAAATGACTTGCAAATGTCCCCAGTTAACTTCATATACACTTTATGATTTGTCTAGGAATTGTGGATGGTATTTATTTTTACTTTACTAATTGCATACACTGTGATGTCACAAAAATAAAACTTAAATGATTTACTTCACTACTATTATTTGCAAAATTTGAAAATTCAAGCAAAAATATCCACAGTAGGTATGGCATTTTTTACAGTTTTTATACTGAGCAATTTGAATCAAACAGTTGTTTTAAATGAAGAATTGTTCCACAGACTATATATAAGTTTAAGATTTAATTCTTCTAGTACTTATGCTAAGCAATTCTTAAAAGAAGTAAAAACAACTGGCCACGAATATTTTAAATGGATGCTCAGTAATGATTTTTTAAGTGATAGTTCTGTATTAAGATAGTTCTTACCATAATCATTCCAGATCTGATATGTAATTTATATTTATATATTAAATCTTTAAATTGATTTAAAAAATTTTGANGTCAAGCTAGTTTAAGGATATATTCTAGTAAAATAGTCTGAGATACTTTAATGAATCCACTGTTTGGCAGTTCAAACCCTTTCTAAATAAATATCAACTCAATTTTTCACTAAAATAAAGATCTTGTAAATTATAAATTCCATTTTTAAATATCTTGATATATCAATCGTCACAGAAACTAGCTTAATATCTCATATGTCTTGAGATATAACCATTCAAAAACTGAACTGTAATACCAAAACTAGAAAACAGTGTTCTACATCAAATGAGTATTAGCAGCTTTTTACATTTTTAAAAATGTTTGGACAGCTAATTCATAGTGTGTTTCTCAAAAGTAGTTGTTCCCAGGCAGTCACAAGATTGAGTCACTCAAAATGACTTGCAAATGTCCCCAGTTAACTTCATATACACTTTATGATTTGTCTAGGAATTGTGGATGGTATTTATTTTTACTTTACTAATTGCATACACTGTGATGTCACAAAAATAAAACTTAAATGATTTACTTCACTACTATTATTTGCAAAATTTGAAAATTCAAGCAAAAATATCCACAGTAGGTATGGCATTTTTTACAGTTTTTATACTGAGCAATTTGAATCAAACAGTTGTTTTAAATGAAGAATTGTTCCACAGACTATATATAAGTTTAAGATTTAATTCTTCTAGTACTTATGCTAAGCAATTCTTAAAAGAAGTAAAAACAACTGGCCACGAATATTTTAAATGGATGCTCAGTAATGATTTTTTAAGTGATAGTTCTGTATTAAGATAGTTCTTACCATAATCATTCCAGATCTGATATGTAATTTATATTTATATATTAAATCTTTAAATTGATTTAAAAAATTTTGAAATAGTGTGTACATGGTTTTCCTGAATACATGGTTTTAAGTATCACATTTACCACTTTTATCAAAATAAAACAAGGTAATAAATACAACATTAAAACATGAACTCAGCATATAAAATACTCAAAATTATTTAAAAGAATATGCTCACTGTATATCTTTAAAAATTCAAATATACCTACACATATACAAACACATTACAAATATGGACAGAACTACCTGTAAAATTATCAAGACCTCTGGAATGCACAAATGTTAAATTTGACATTTTAGCAATTTGCTAGGAATCCAAAATATCCATAATAAGTAGTTATTTGTGGTTTGCTGAGAGAGACATTTCAAAAGCATATAAGGGCATACAAAACCAGTTACTAATACTTAGCTATCAAATGAATCTGACAACCTCGGCTAGTGTATCAATAAGACTTGGGTTATTTCATTTTGATCTTACTTGAAATAATTCAGAAAGGGAAAAAAATCATACTTAGTAAATATATTAATGTTACCATAGCCCTAATGTAATATAACTCATTATATGTAGCAAAATATGCATTAATTATGATTTTATTGTATATAGACAAAGTCATTACATGCCTAAAAAACAATGTCTTTATAAACAGAAGTGTGTTCTGGAGGATATTTGTAAACTTGGAGATTTTCTAAAACCTGAGGACATACCTTTTCTAAGTGCCAATAGCTTATTTTGTTAGGACTATATATAAGGATGACAATACTGTCACTAAATATGATTTTTATTACATCCATTTAAAATATGTTCAACTACCTAAAGTATAGCTTATAGTTAATCACATAAGTGTTGGAATCTTCAACATAATTTTTCATACAGTATTATTTCTAAATGAGTATATATCCTCCATGGCTGATAACTGAGCATTCTAATTATAAATAACATCATAAAGTGCTAAAATATCCTCAATAAATCATTTTAAAGTGTCAGTGATAACACAGGCAATAGGTTATATTTATGCTGAAATAGCAAAGCATATATTTTTTCAAAGCAAATATAAGAGCTTTACATAGACAAGAAAACAATTTATCACAGATCACATTTGCTCTGTTTTTGGCAAGATAAAGCAAAACAAAACAAAAAGATATTTAATGAAGGCAAAAAAGTCCTGTTTGGTTGTATATTCTGCAATGCCATTGCAAGTAAGATATTTTGCTCTCCCAGAGAAGGATATAGTTCATATCTCTCATCATATGCACACACAGTTAATTTCTGCGGTGGCATAGGTGTTCAGAACCATATAGCTCTAGATTTCAAATAATCTGAGTTAACTGAAGTTTCAAAATATTCTAAACTTTGGTGATTGCTAGTATATTAGATTATACAACAAATGTAAACTCACCCTTCTAATCTTACATCCGGCAGACTTCTGTTAAGGGCAATCAAATCACTGGCCATAAGGTTAAACTGATTGATTTTAAACAATTCTTTCATTTTCTCCTGGTCATCTTTAGGAATCAGCACAGCCTTTCCCATTTCTCCTGGCCCTTCTTGATTTCTTGAAATAACAGCTGTAAGACACACACAGGTACACATATACATACAAACATACAGATAATGAACTGAATATACAAACTTGTGTTGGATCAGATTCTAAAGTGTATTATTTATAAACTGGCTTAATAATACCATTGTCAAGTCTCTATTGCTACTTACAAGCCATACACTAAAGAAACAGCTTACTTTAATTCATTAACTCAATGCTGCATGTTGTCCTTCAAATCTATCACATATTATATGATCTAACTAATCAATAAGACAATAAATAAGCAACACAAATAACAAAACTTCATACTTCTCTTTCATGTTTTTTAATACATTTACTAGAGAGGATGAAGTTGAACTCTGGGCACACTATGTTGTGCAAAATAATGAAAGAGAAATTTTGAAAATATACCAAGATTAGTTTATTTTCACATCTACTTAAAAATTTTGATATTTCAAATATCTACTGCCATTATATCTTTATGAAAGCAAGTAAAGCTGAGAATGTTTTATCCCCATCAGACTTTTATCCCTTTGTCAAATCATTTTCAAATAAGTAGAAAGAACTTTCATAGCAGTGACATATAATTTTAAATGTCAAGTTGGATTTGGAGGCTACATGTTTCATAACTAGAATTTCACAGAAGTATTCTGGGCTTGACTGTTTTTATTAAAAGCACTAAGGATTCTATATATAGGCTAATGTTCTTCTATTTCCTTCAAGTTATCACCACATTAATGTCACTTCTAGCTATAAAATACATGACTCAGTGTGTGTATGTATAGGCATGTTCATACATATGTCCATATGTATGTTAACATATAAGAAGACAGGTTCTCGTTAACGTAATCTACCCTTGATTTACTTTTCACAATGATATTAAGCCAGGTACTGTGAAGAAAGGTAGCTATGATTCTGACTCTTCCATCCTTTTGCTATGTTATAGCAAATATATTATATATATATGTAATATATAACATTTTCTATATTATTTTATATTAATACAATTAAATTTTATATAAAATTAAAATATTTTAAAATTTTAATTTTATATAATAATTTAAATCTGCATGTTCTATAAAATATTATTATATTTTGCTATATCACAATATAATCTTACTGAGTTTAATTTCCATATATTTTAAAAGGCAAAGATTTGGTCCCAGATTACTTTAAAATATATTTTAAATTGAAATGCCATGTAATCCAACAGTTCCACTCTTGGGTATTTATCCTGAAAAAACTAAAATACCAATTTGAAATGATTCATGCACCCCTATGTTCTAGCAGTGCTATTTATATGAACCAAAGGACAGAAGCAACCCAAGTACTCATTGATACATGACTGGATTAAGAAGATGTGCATACATATATATGCATATATATGTATATATAATAGAATATAGCTAAACCATAAAAAGAATGAAATATTTCCACTTGCCAAAATACGGACAGACCTAGAAAATACTATGCTTAGTGAAATAAGACAGAAAAAGATGAATACCTTATGATATTAATCACATCTGGGATCTAAAAATAATACATGTGTGTGTATATGCAAAACAGAAACATACTCATAGACATAGAAAACAAATTTAGGGTAACAGCGGAGGAGAGGGACGAGTCAGGATTACGGGATGAACAAACTACTATGCAGTTGACTCACTGGAAAAGACCCTGATGCTGGGAGGGTTTGGGGGCAGGAGGAGAAGGGGACGACAGAGGATGAAATGGCTGGTTGGCATCACCAGCTCGATAGATGTGAGTCTGAGTGAACTCTGGGAGTTGCTGATGGACAGGGACGCCTGGTGTGCTGGGATTCATGGGATCGCAAAGGGTCGGACACCACTAAGCAATTGAACTGAACTGAACTGATACATAAAACAGGTAAGCAACAATGACTACTGTAGAGTATAGGGCATTATAACCAATATGCTATAATAACCTAAAATGGAATATAATCTGCAAAAAAAAACNAAATATCCTCAATAAATCATTTTAAAGTGTCAGTGATAACACAGGCAATAGGTTATATTTATGCTGAAATAGCAAAGCATATATTTTTTCAAAGCAAATATAAGAGCTTTACATAGACAAGAAAACAATTTATCACAGATCACATTTGCTCTGTTTTTGGCAAGATAAAGCAAAACAAAACAAAAAGATATTTAATGAAGGCAAAAAAGTACTGTTTGGTTGTATATTCTGCAATGCCATTGCAAGTAAGATATTTTGCTCTCCCAGAGAAGGATATAGTTCATATCTCTCATCATATGCACACACAGTTAATTTCTGCGGTGGCATAGGTGTTCAGAACCATATAGCTCTAGATTTCAAATAATCTGAGTTAACTGAAGTTTCAAAATATTCTAAACTTTGGTGATTGCTAGTGTATTAGATTATACAACAAATGTAAACTCACCCTTCTAATCTTACATCCGGCAGACTTCTGTTAAGGGCAATCAAATCACTGGCCATAAGGTTAAACTGATTGATTTTAAACAATTCTTTCATTTTCTCCTGGTCATCTTTAGGAATCAGCACAGCCTTTCCCATTTCTCCTGGCCCTTCTTGATTTCTTGAAATAACAGCTGTAAGACACACACAGGTACACATATACATACAAACATACAGATAATGAACTGAATATACAAACTTGTGTTGGATCAGATTCTAAAGTGTATTATTTATAAACTGGCTTAATAATACCATTGTCAAGTCTCTATTGCTACTTACAAGCCATACACTAAAGAAACAGCTTACTTTAATTCATTAACTCAATGCTGCATGTTGTCCTTCAAATCTATCACATATTATATGATCTAACTAATCAATAAGACAATAAATAAGCAACACAAATAACAAAACTTCATACTTCTCTTTCATGTTTTTTAATACATTTACTAGAGAGGATGAAGTTGAACTCTGGGCACACTATGTTGTGCAAAATAATGAAAGAGAAATTTTGAAAATATACCAAGATTAGTTTATTTTCACATCTACTTAAAAATTTTGATATTTCAAATATCTACTGCCATTATATCTTTATGAAAGCAAGTAAAGCTGAGAATGTTTTATCCCCATCAGACTTTTATCCCTTTGTCAAATCATTTTCAAATAAGTAGAAAGAACTTTCATAGCAGTGACATATAATTTTAAATGTCAAGTTGGATTTGGAGGCTACATGTTTCATAACTAGAATTTCACAGAAGTATTCTGGGCTTGACTGTTTTTATTAAAAGCACTAAGGATTCTATATATAGGCTAATGTTCTTCTATTTCCTTCAAGTTATCACCACATTAATGTCACTTCTAGCTATAAAATACATGACTCAGTGTGTGTATGTATAGGCATGTTCATACATATGTCCATATGTATGTTAACATATAAGAAGACAGGTTCTCGTTAACGTAATCTACCCTTGATTTACTTTTCACAATGATATTAAGCCAGGTACTGTGAAGAAAGGTAGCTATGATTCTGACTCTTCCATCCTTTTGCTATGTTATAGCAAATATATTATATATATATGTAATATATAACATTTTCTATATTATTTTATATTAATACAATTAAATTTTATATAAAATTAAAATATTTTAAAATTTTAATTTTATATAATAATTTAAATCTGCATGTTCTATAAAATATTATTATATTTTGCTATATCACAATATAATCTTACTGAGTTTAATTTCCATATATTTTAAAAGGCAAAGATTTGGTCCCAGATTACTTTAAAATATATTTTAAATTGAAATGCCATGTAATCCAACAGTTCCACTCTTGGGTATTTATCCTGAAAAAACTAAAATACCAATTTGAAATGATTCATGCACCCCTATGTTCTAGCAGTGCTATTTATATGAACCAAAGGACAGAAGCAACCCAAGTACTCATTGATACATGACTGGATTAAGAAGATGTGCATACATATATATGCATATATATGTATATATAATAGAATATAGCTAAACCATAAAAAGAATGAAATATTTCCACTTGCCAAAATACGGACAGACCTAGAAAATACTATGCTTAGTGAAATAAGACAGAAAAAGATGAATACCTTATGATATTAATCACATCTGGGATCTAAAAATAATACATGTGTGTGTATATGCAAAACAGAAACATACTCATAGACATAGAAAACAAATTTAGGGTAACAGCGGAGGAGAGGGACGAGTCAGGATTACGGGATGAACAAACTACTATGCAGTTGACTCACTGGAAAAGACCCTGATGCTGGGAGGGTTTGGGGGCAGGAGGAGAAGGGGACGACAGAGGATGAAATGGCTGGATGGCATCACCAACTCGATGGATGTGAGTCTGAGTGAACTCTGGGAGTTGCTGATGGACAGGGACGCCTGGTGTGCTGGGATTCATGGGATCGCAAAGGGTCGGACACCACTAAGCAACTGAACTGAACTGAACTGATACATAAAACAGGTAAGCAACAATGACTACTGTAGAGTATAGGGCATTATAACCAATATGCTATAATAACCTAAAATGGAATATAATCTGCAAAAAAAAACCCACAAAACTGAATCCCTATGCTGGACATTTAAAATTAACACAATATTGTAAATCAATTATATTTTATAAAAAATTAAAGAATACAAAGATGTGAAAATAATCCATAAATTATAGCATTTTATAAAATGTTATAAAATAATGAAATACAGTCAAAACTAGGGCAGAACACAACAAGGAGAATTTTTTCTGATTTGACCATAGTTATAAAACATCAAGACTAATATTACAGGTAATACTGATATTACTGTTAATACACAATACGTTTTCAAGTCAATTACTTTCTGTGAAAGGTTATTCTGACTTTGTAATGCCATGAGCCAAACTATAAAAGAGATTAGGCACTCTGGGGAACTTCAGGTAAGGGTATCAGGAAGGTGATTAGCCTGTAAATCCTCTTATATGTAGAAAAATGGTAAGGACTGGGAAATTTTTAAATGAAAAAGATATCTGTATGCAACCTCTAACTATTAAACAAATTACCTTATAGCTAATGAAGACTCCCATTCACTCTAACAAGCAAAAGTAGATATGAAGACAGGAATTTTATGAAAAAGTACATCACATTCAATTTGCGAATTAAAATTGTAACCGTAATATGTTTCCTTGGGAGTTAGTTTATTGTCCCTAAATTTATTGTCCCTAAAATCACATGGAGTTGTTGGAGTTGGCTTTGAGTGAAGTTGTGTTGCTGATTAGACTATGGACTTAGATAGGTCTCCAAGCACTTTTCATTTCTCTGATTTATTTTTTAAGTTTTGATTCCATAGCAATTGTTAAAAGGAATTTCTATAGTTCCCTTAGGAATCTAATTCTGAAGCAAAGGATTTAATCAGGCTATATGACACCACCCATTGATAACAAATATTCTATGTATGTGTTTGTATCTATATCTATAACTATATGGATCTATAAGAAGATAGATTCTCAATCTAGTTTGGTAGAGATAGATAAATAGATATTTTACATATTCTAGTCTATAACCTTAATGCCAGAAAATATAGGATCAATATTTTTTTTTCTGGGAAAAAGGATGTTTGATTTTTGTTAGATTAAAGAGTTTAAAGAATTTGAGATTTAAAAAATTACAATTTTTAGAAGTTAAGAAAGTTATTCATTCACCATTCATAGGTCTTTAAAATGTCCTCTATAAATTCCAACAAAATTACATTGCAGAAAATAGTAGCATCAATGCAATGCTACCAAGACTACGAAACAGATAGGACTGACTTCTAGTCTATGTAGAAAATCACGGAGCTCAAATTGTGGAGCATGAAAATCAAGTTACAGCACATAGAAGTACTTGTTTTTTGTAATATATTCAAAGCTGTGACTATGTCCTTGCTGAGTATTAGGAAAATTATAATTTTGTCAGTGATAGAGTAAGTGTATAATCTTACAGTGCTATCAATAAATATAAAATCATCACAAACAGGATCCTTATTCCTAGAACTAGTTTGCAAGCACATATTAACATTCTCCTTAATTATTCTCAGCTTCTTAGTGAAAAGTAGATGACAACTTAATGTGTATCAGGTTAAGTGTCTCCTCCCCAAAGTTAAATATATTTTTCTATCATAGCCTCTAATGAATGCATATTTGACATTTTACAAACTTTTTTTTTAATGCATGAGCAGACCTATTGGTATTTTTCACCTTGCTCAAGAAAAAATGCTAAGTGATTATACTGTGGAAGAAGCCTTTTGCTTTTCCTGCTCTTACCTGGCAGATTACATCTTTCTAGAAGAAACAGGTGTTTTTTTTTTTTTCTTCAAATAATATAAACAAAAAATAGAAAAGACTGTGCAATTTAGTATGAGGTATCTCCAGTACCTTTAAATAACAACCTCAGTTTTTTTCTCACCTGTTTATTTTTCTCTTCTACATAGTTTAAAGAAAAAAAAAATTCACCCACACACTCACCAAATACCATGCTCCTCCACAAAGTGAAAAACAAAAAGAACTGTCACTCAAGTATTGGTGTTACTTTTCAAGACTTGGTAGGCAAATATAACAGAGAAGGCAGCTAAATCTACATTTATATCTTGACTTCACTTAAATATGATTGGAAATAGCCCAATTCCAAACCTGGTTTGGACTGTATAAACAGATTAATATACTATGTTGTCATGTCCTAGCTACTGTAAATAGTGCTGCTATAAAAACTGAGGTACATGTGTCTTTTTCAATGATTATTTTCACAGAGTATATGCCCAGTAGTGAGATTGGTGAGTGATATGTTATTTTCTGTCCTAGTTTTTAAAGTAACCTCCATACTGTTCTCCATGGTAGCTGTTACCAATTTACATTTCCACCAACAGTGCAAGAGGGGTGGAGTGGAAGGGGGAGATTCAGGAAGAAGGGACATATATGTACTTATGGCTGATTCATCTTGTTGAATAGCAGAAGCCAATACAATATTGCAAAGCAATTATCCTCCAGTTAAATTTTTTAAGTACTATGCTAGAAGTTATACCCTTAAGTTATATCCTTAAAATGATAAATTGACCCAAAATTACATTACAAAACTGTTTGAAATATAAAAGTGGAATTATTATATATGCACATATAAAACACATTTTTTCATTTTCTTTAACATAGTGCATACTGTATAGATTAAATTTGATTAATTTTATCATATAATTTGCATTGATAAAAATGATAAACCCCAAAATATAAATCAACCAACTGATCAGTCTACCAAAAGGAACACATTAACTGCTATATTTGCTTATGTACCTTGCATTATGAACACTTTTTCAGTTGCAGAAATGTCCAATTAACAACAAGCACTGTCTATTTGAAAAGAATAAAAAGAGATTCTTGTATTTAGGGGGAAAAAATAAACTTGAGTAAAGGTCATTTTTAAACTTATTATGTTAAAGAACATAGCAATATATGTTGCATACTGATAAAAGCATGACACTGGACCAAAATCTAAATGTCTTCCTGAATATCATACTTTCCAACAAATTTTTTCAAATTGTATTTCCATCTGCAGATCTACTCAGTTGTTAATTTCTGTATACACTCTAGCTCTTTTCTTTTTATCAGTTTGAAATAGTCAACTGAAATAAATGTAATATCTTGACTTTTAATTTCTCTCATCTTTGAATATTCATACTTCATTGCTACTAAGTCATTTCCCTAAGACAATACTTTTCACCTTGTCAATCATAAATGTGTTTGTAGAGGAGTCAGAAGATGAGGAAATCACGCTAGCACCTGGAACACTGTCTCACTATCCAAACCATTTTGCCTTCCATTCAGTGTTATCTGGCCCATGCTCTTTTGTCAAGCCACAGATACTGAATTTATCAAGAATAATTCTTGTTAAAATAAAGGAACTCAGTAAATCTTTGCTTTGGCCCATTTCTATTGTGTGTTAGTTGCTCAGTCATGTCCGACTTTTTGTGATCCCATGGATTGTAGCCAGCCAGGTTCCTATGTCCATGGGGTTCTCTAGGCAAGAATACTGGAGTGGTTTTTAATTTCCTTCTCCAGGGGATCTTCCTGACCCAGGGATCAAACACAATTAATTCATCTGCATTGCAGGAGGATTCTTTACAGTCTGAGCTACCAGGAGAGCCATAATAGACTTCAAATATCAATATAAGAGTATCAATATTATAATACAGAGCTTAATATATATTTATGTGATGTGATGTGAAGTCGCTCAGTCATGTCCAACTCTTCGTGACCCCATGGACTGTAGCCTACCAGGCTCCTCTGTCCATGAGATTTTCCAGGCAATAGTACTGGAGTGGATTGCCATTTCCTTCTCCAAGAGATCTTCCCAACCCAGGGGTCGAACCTGGGTCTCCCGCATCACAGACAGATGCTTTACCATCTGAGCTACCAGGGAAGTCCAATATATACATATAGATTTTATTTAATGTGGAAATAGTAATTCATTTATTACACCATTGGAAAAACCCATGCATTTCTAAAAATCTGATTCATCTGCCAATATTTTTTTTTTGAAAATTTTTACCGTGGCCATATGTGGTGTTCTGGTTTTTGCCAATTAAATTTCAGTAACTAGATTCTAATGCAGTAAAAATGTTGCAAATAGCAAGCTTTAAATGGGGTCAAGTCCAGCAGATATTAGCTACTGCTTCCCAACAGGATAGTGCCTCTTTTAGATATTAATAAGGTAGCATTTTCCACCAGCTCAGTGAGAGATCAGGCTTCCCAGGTGGCTCAGTGGTAAAAGAATCTGCCTGCTAATGCAGAAGACATGGATTCCATCCCTGCGTTAAGATCTCCTGGAAAAGGAAATGGCAAC
>SJYW01041956.1:33840-46102 GCA_006410735.1 Raphicerus campestris | reverse complement strand
CACACACATGCACACACACACACACACACAGCTTATCAGCCCAAAATCTCTCCAGAAAAGTTTACATGATATTCTTTTTAACGTGGTTACTTTAATTATTTGTTTGAAACCAGAACAATCCAAAATTCAATCAGAATCTTTCATTTGGCTGAAATTCCCTGTATGTTGGGCTGCCCTGGTGGCTCAGATGGTAAAGAATCTGCCTGCAGTGCAGGAGTCCTGGGTTGGGAAGATCCCCTGGAGGATAGCATGGCAACCCACTCCAGTATTTCTTGCCTAGAGAATCCCCATAGACCGAGAAGCATGGCGATCTACAGTCCACGGAGTTGCAAAGAGTTGGACATAACTGAGCAACTAAACACAGCACACATGCTGGATATTTAAAATGAATCTAAAAGCATCAAATTCTACTGAATAATTCTGAGAACACAGTATTTCTCCCTTCCATAATCAGTTTAATCTCATGGTTACTAACTTAAAATGTCCCTCTTTCATGCTGAACTGATCATTCTTCGTGTTAACTCAGAAAATTCATATCTGTGAAAAAATAAATTTTCATTACAAGTGAGAGATATATTATATTAACAGAATAGTGTATATATTTGACTACTCCCTAATGCCATGACTTTTCTGGCTTGTGACAAAGCATAGGAAGTTAATATGTCCAAATATTTCATCCTTACAAATTATTCTAATAATTATGTACTGATTTCTGCAGGAAGCATAAAGTCCCTTTATACAGTGGCTTAATTTGCATATTGCTAATTGGACACAGACCTATAACAAAATATAAAAAAGCAAACCTTACTGCATCAGAGTAGGTAAATCAGTTTAGTACATAATGACAAATGTACCTGGATTTTATTCTGAACCTTTTTAAAAAATTTTTATTTTATTATTATTACTTTACAATATTGTATTGGTTTTGCCATACATTAACATGAATCCGCCATGGGTGTACACATGTTCCCAATCCTGAACCCCCCTCCTACCTCTCTCCCTGTACCATCCCTCTGGGTCATCCCAGTGCACCAGCCCTAAGCATCCTGTATCCTGCATCAAACCTAGACTGGCGATTGAAACATGTGTAATATCATATTCTGAATTTCTTGATCCAATCCAGTGAGCAGATCTTTCTCTGTATTTTTAATCACATCCATATACTTATTATATACAAATATAGCTAGCTTTCCTATCACCTATATAAATGAGATTGCCCTCCTTTAGATGATAAATATCTCTTAAGATAATGAAGTAGATTCTAATTATGCCCATCTTCAGGTTAGGTTAAAAAGAAAATCCAAAAATGCCACTCATTTTAAGGTTAATTCTTGGCCCCTCATAGTTAACATATATTTTTCAAAACAAATCTTACTGACATATTACTTAAATCAATAAAATAAACTCATTGTGTGTATAGTTCATTGAATTATAACAAATGTATATACCTATTTAACCATTCTTCCAGTCAAAACACAGAATATCCATCATTCTCAAAGTTGCCATGTGCTCCTTCCAGTCACAGATGCTCAGACTTGTCATATGTCTTCTGTCACTAGAGTTCAGATTTGTTTTTGTAGCATCGGTATAAATAAAATGATACAGCATGTAGCCTTTTTGTCTGACCTCTCTTCTCTCTCTCTCAGCAGATCTTTAAGACTCATCTATATTGTTGAATGTATCAGTAGTCATCCCTCTAGTAAATACCTAGGAATAAAACTGCTGGATTGTATGACAAGAGTATTTTCAAGTTGATAAGAAATTGCAAACCTTCCCTCAAATCATATCCCTACCAGCAGAGTATGAGAGTTCCAGTTGTTCCACATCTTCACCACTATTAGATGTTTTATCCTTTTTGATTTGGCCCTAAAAATGGGTATTTTGTATCTCATTATACTGTTTATTCTTAGTAGTAGTAATAATAGTGTTAGTTGCTCAGTCATATCCGACTCTTTGTGACTCCATGGATTGTAGCCCACCAGTCTCCTCAGTCCATTGGATTCTCCAGGCAAGAATGCTGGAGCAGATTGCCATTCCCTTCTCCAGAGGATCTTGTCAACCCAGGGATCGAACCCGGGTCTCCTGCAATGCAAGCAGATTCTTTACAATCTGAGGAACAAGGAAGTTCTAAGGGTAAAATATATTTCATTTGAGAATTAAATATTGATTTATAAACTACAAATATTTAGTCAAATACTGTGAATGTTATATTTGTTATTTTGAGCTCTATCTGGCAAAGAGATGAGCTTACACTGTTTTGTAGGGGCATCAACAAGGAAACAATTACCTTCAGTCCCCTACACAGTTCAATAGAGGACATTATGGAAATACATTTTATGTTCACATGAAAAAATTGCTTTCTATAAGCTGACATCAATCAAGTTGACCTAAGCATCTCCATGTGTCACTTAATCATGGTCTCATTTCCAACTTTTTTTTTACTTTAAGATGTTCCTATAGATACAACCTCTACCTTTCATGGTCTTCATTTATAAAAACAGATCTTTTGCTTGTAGAGCACTATCAATATACTGATATTCATTTATTTCTTTTCTGACTCATTTCTTTTATGTAGAAGCAACTTTCTGCCATGTTATTTTACTTCTTTACAAGAACTTTTTTCAAAATTTCTTACACTACAAGTCTGTAAGCAATCAATTTCCTCAGTTTTTGAGAAAATGTTTATTTCACTTTCATTATTAGAAGTAATTTCTTTAGATACAGAAGTCTACTTTGTTTTTTCTACTTCTTTTTTCCAACACTAATGATTTCACTGTACTCTATTCTTATTTATGTGGTTTCTGATGAGCAGTTTGCTGTAATTCTTAATCCCTTATTATGTTTTTCCCCTTCTATTGCTGCCTTCAAAATTTTTGTTTCTCTTTGGTTTTCTGCAATTTTAATATAAAATGCCTAGGCATGTATTTTTGTTATTTATCCCATTTGTGTTCTCTAAGCTTGTGGTACCTATGGTTTATGGAAAAAAATATTTAAATATTTTAACTGTTTGTCTTCCTTTTCTTTGCCTTCTGTTATTCCAATTACACAAGGATTGCACTTTTTACTTGGTCTTGCAGTCTTGGCCATCACAGTTTCTCTTTTTTTTTAAAAAAAATTTAAGCTTATCCTAACTTTTTTCTTTTGCATTTCAGTTTGAGTAACTTTTAGTGTCCTATTTTCAAGGTTATTCTTTATTTCTTTGGTTGTGTTAAGTCTGCTAGGAGCACATTAAGTGCACTCTTCTTCTACTGTGTTTTTAATTTATATCTCCTTTTAAATTTTTGTCACAGCTTTTATATGCTGACATATCAAAGAGATACTGCATGCTATCTACCTTTTTCCATTAAGGTGTATGATGCAATATCATAAATATCTCAGTCTGATTCTAACTATGACACTGGTTCAGACTGTGTTTTATCTTGTCTTTTGACATGCTTTACAGATTTTTGCTGAAAGACAAACATTTTGTTCAGTAGCTAAGTTGGGTCCGAGTCTTTGAAATCCCAAGGACTGCCACACAGCAGGCTTCCTTCACCATCACCCAGAGTTTGTTCACTCTCATGTCCAAGTCAGTGATGTTTTCTGATATCTCATCCTGTGTCACCCCCTTCTCTTCTTGCCCTTAACCTTTTCAAGCATCAGGGTCTTTTCCAATGAGTCAGCTCTTCACATCAGGTGGCCAAACTATTGGAGCTTCAGCATCAGTCCATCTAGTAAATATGAAGGACTGATTTCCTTTAGGATTGACAAGGTTGATCTGCTCACTGTCCAATGAACCCTCAAGGATCTTCTTCAGTAATACAGTTCAAAAGCATCAATTCTTTGGCACTCAGGCTTTTTTATGGTCCAACTCTCACATCCATACCTGACTACTGGAAAAACCGTAGTTTTGACTATTCAGAGCTTTGTCGGCAAAGTGATGTCTTTGTCTATGTTTGTCATAGATTATCTTCCAAGGAGCAACTGCCTCTTAATTTCAAGGCTGTAGTCACCATCTACAGCAATGTTTTGGAGCCCAAGAAAATAAAATCTGTCACTGCTTCCAATATTTCCCCTTCTATTTGCTATGAAGTATTGGGACTGGATGCCATGATTTTAGATTTTTGATTGCTGAGTTTTAAGCTGTCACCTACAGGCTCTTTAGTTTGTCTTTGTTTTCTGCCATTAAGGTGGTATCATCTGCATATCTGATATTGTTGATACTTCTCTTGGCAATATTGTAGAGGGTAAGAAATACTGAACTAAATAGGGCTTTACTATGGGAAGTTATGATAATTTGGTCAAGAACTGGATTGTTTGATGCTTATTCCATCTATCCTATTGAAGAGTTTTTAATCATTCACATATGATAAAATTCATCCTTATTAAAATTAGTTTTGACAAATATATACAGATATTCCAGAAAAAAATCTAATTCTATTTCATTGACTATGCTAAAGACTTTGACTGTGTGGATAGCAATGAACTGTGAAAAATTCTTAAACAGATAGGAATACCAGACTACCTGACCTGCCTCTTGAGAAACCTGTATGCAGATCAAGAAGCAACAGTTAGAACTGAACGTGGAACAACAGATTGGTTCCTAATTGGGAAAGGAGTACATCAAGGCTGCATATTGTCATCTTGCTTATTTAAGTATATGCAGAATACAAGATGCAAAATGCCAGGCTGGATGAAGCACAAGCTGGACTTAAGATTGCCAGGAGATATATCAATAACCTCAGATATATACATGAAACCACACTTTGGCAGAAAATGAAGAGGAACTAAAGAGCCTTTTGATGGTGGTGAAAGAGGAGAGTGAAAAAGCTGGCTTAAAACTCAACATACAAAAAATGAAGATCACAGCATCTGGTCTCATCACTCCATGGCAAATAGATGGGGAAACAGTGGAAACAGTGACAGACTTTATATTTTGGGGCTCCAAATCACTGCAGATGGTGACTGCAGCCATGAAATTAAAAGACATTAGGTCCTTGGAAGAAAAGCACTGACAAACCTAGATGGCATATTCAAAAGCAGAGACATTACTTTGCCGACAAAGGTCCATATAGTCAAAGCTATTGTTTTTCCAGTAGTCATGTATGAATGTGAGACTTGCACAATAAAAAAGGCTGAGTGCTAAAGAATTGATTCTTTTGAACTGTGGTGTTGGAAAAGACTCTTGAAAGTATCTTGGACTGCAAGGAGATCAACCTAGTCAATCTTGAAGGAAATCAACCCTGAATATTCACTGGAAGGACTGATGCTGAAACTGAAGCTCCAATGGTTTGACCACCTGATGTGAAAATAAACTTATTGGAAAAGATCAAGATGCTGGGAAATATTAAAGGCAGGAGGAGAAGGGGACAACAGAGGATGGCATGGTTGGATAGCACAACCAACTCAATGGACATGAGTTTGAGCAAGCTCTGTGAAATGGTGAAGGACAGGGAAGCCAGCTGTGCTGCAGTCCATGGAGTTGCAAAGAGTCAGACATGACTGAGTGATTGAACAACCATAACAACATACAGATATAATCACTACCAAAATCAAAATATAGACTACTCTGAAGTCTGGATTTCAATTAGTTTCACAAGTGCTCACTTGCAGAAAATCTGCTTCTCACTTCCAGCCCAATAACCATTATAATTGTTTTGTGTTCTATATTTTTACTATTCTAGAATTTCATATAAAATAGCATTGCACACTATTCATTTTTCTATTTTTGTGTGTTTGCCTTTATCTTACATGATGTTTTTGATATTTATCCATGTTTCTCTGTATTATTTATTAAGAAGTATTTCTAAGTACATATCAAAATTTAATTCATCCACCAGTTAGTGGACATTTGATCATTTTCAATTGTTAACTGTTAAAAATAAAGCAGATGTAGACATCTCCATATGGGTATTTGTGTGGACACAACCTCATGATAAAATATTAAAGAATCGGATTGGTAGAAAATATGGTAAGTACATGGTTAAATTTACAAGAAGTTTCAAAATGAGCCTTTTTTCATCTTCACCAGCAAATAATGAACCATCTAGTTGCCCTGCATTCTAGTCAGAACTTGGTATTTTCAGTCTGTTGACTTCTTCCACTTTAGTACACATATGTTTTCATTTTGAATAAAACTTGAATCTCCCTAATGGTATGATGTTGAGCATCTGTTTATGTTCTTATCTGTTTACGTGCCATTAAATGATCTTCTCTTGTGAAGTGTCTGGTCAAAATTTTTGCCCATTTGTTTTACTTGGGTAATCTGTCATCTCATAAAATTATAGAGGCTCTTTATGTACTCTGGATAAAGCCCATTATAAGATACTGTTTTGCAAACATTTTCTGCCACTTTGTGATATTTTCTTCCTTAACAGTATCTTTTGAAAAACAGAATTTAAAATTTTTATCAAGTTAAATTTATCAATGTATTTTTCATTTATTGTTTGTTTATATGTGTCCTGCTAGAAATTTTTTTAGCAAACTAAAGTCACTGGATTTTCTCCTACAAATTTTAAAGTTACATCTATTACACATAGCTCTATACTCCATCGCCAATGAATTTTTAATAGATGAGTGTTATTTTAAGGTTCAGTTTTCTATTGCAGTTTTATTCCTGCGATATGGATAGACAATTGTTTTAACACCATTTGTTGGAAAGACTGTCTTATGTCTTTTGAATCACCTCACCAAGACTGTTTAAAATAAAATGACCAATAATTGTTCATCTAAAGTAATAACAGTAATATGGTACTGAGTGATAATAGCACACAGATAAGTGTAGTGATTAAAGAAATATCATAAGGCATAGAAAGTGTTTAAAAAAATTACCTATATTACAAATATCTTAGAACATAGTAAGTACTTAATTAAAACCAGCTATTGTAGTTGAGGTTTAACTTCCTATTAAAAATCACATTAAAAAAACCCCAACAACCCTGTACTATGCATGAAGTGGAACAGTATTATTTGAGAATATATGTAGATTAGTTTANGAACACAGTAAGTACTTAATTAAAACCAGCTATTGTAGTTGAGGTTTAACTTCCTATTAAAAATCACATTAAAAAAACCCCAACAACCCTGTACTATGCATGAAGTGGAACAGTATTATTTGAGAATATATGTAGATTAGTTTAAATGTATTGTAAATTCTAGGGTAATCAGTTCAGTTCAGTTGCTTAGTCATGTCCAACTCTTTGCAACTCCATGAACCACAGCATGCCAGGCCTCCCTGTCCATCACCAACTGCTGGAATCTACACAAACCCACATCCACTGAGTCAGTGATGCTATCCAACCATCTCATCCTCTGTTGTCCCCTTCTACTCTTGCCCTGAATCCTTCCCAGAATCAGGGTCTTTTCAAATGAGTCATCTCTTCACATCAGGTGGCCAAAGTATTGGAGTTTCAGCTTCAACATCAGTCCTTCCAATGAACACCCAGGACTGATCTCCTTTAGGATGGACTGGTTGAATCTCCTTGCAGTCCAAGGGACTCTCAAGAGTCTTCTCCAGCACCACAGTTCAAAAGCATCAATTCTTTTTAAAATATAAGTTATGGAATAAGTGAGAAAATAAAACATAACCATATAAAATCTCAGTTATATTAAGAGAAGACACAAAATGTAGAGAAAAAAAGATGCAAGTCACAACTGCAATAAATAAAAGTTACAAACCTGGCAGATACTAATCCAACACTGTAAACAACCATTTTAAATGAGAAGAGTCTAAATACACCAACTAAATTAAATTGCTGAAGGAGATTATTAAACTGGATTCACATCTCTTTTGTCTACAAGAAACCACTTTTAATATAAAGACTAGGTTAAAAGTAAAAGGATAAAGAAAAACAGACTATGCTACCACAAGTCAACAGAACGCTGCATCCACTATGTTACTTTCAAAGTGGGCTTCAGAACAAGGAAAATTACTGGGGATAAAAGTGATGCTACATAATGATACGTAGCCAAATATCAGAAAAGAGATAATAGACCTCAATATATATGCAACTAACAAAAGAATATCAAAATAAATTTGTCAAAATCTGATAGACATGTATGGAGAAATAGATAAATCAACTATATAATTAAAAATATCAACATTCCTCTTTCAGTAAGTGATAGATCTGGTAGGCAGACAGTAAGGATATGGATGACACAAACAGCCCTGTGAATCAATGTGATATAATTGATATCCATAGAAGAATTTAAAAATAGAATGCACATTTTTTTGTAAACTGACATGTCAGATTGGTATAGTCACTGTGGAAGACAATTTGCTTTCCAAAGTGACTGTAAGGCAGTGTTAAAAAACTAAACATCATGTTAAAATAAGCAATCACACTCATGCATATCTAGCTACTGATTTCAGCTCAGTTGCTCAGTCATGTCCGACTCTTTGTGACCCAATGAATTGCAGCACACCAGGCTTCCCTGTCCACCACCACAGTTTATTATGATACACACAGTCAAAGGCTTTGGCATAGTCAATAAAGAAGAAATAGATGTTTTTCTGGAACTCTCTTGCTTTTTTCATGATCCAGCGGATGTTGACGATGTGATCTCTGGTTCCTCTGCCTTTTCTAAAACCAGCTTGAACATCTGGAAGTTCATGGCTCACATATTGCTGAAGCCTGGCTTGGAGCATTTTGAGCATTACTTTACTAGCGTGTGAAATGAGTGCAATTGTGCAGTAGTTTGAGCATTCTTTTGCATTGCCTTTCTTTGGGATTGGAATGAAAACTGACCTTTTGCAGTCTTGTGGCCACTGCTGAGTTTTCCAAATTTGCTGGCATATTGAGTGCAGCACTTTCATAGCATCACCTTTCAGGATTTGAAACAGCTCAACTGGAATTCCATCACCTCCACTAGCTTTGTTCACATAAAAACCCAACCCGTGTGTGAATGTTTACAGATTTCTTTATATTCACCAAAATTCATGAGTAACACTTTTGTAATTACATTACACTATTTATTTTTATAGTAGTAATTCATATTATTTTAGCATTTTACTGATTCCAGTTATTTTGCCAAAGACAAATTCAGCTAGAGAACAGACTTTAGTTTCCTCATAATTTTGTGTATTTGTTTCTACCCATACATTTTTCATTTCTCATAGTACTTCTACTGCAATATAAACAGCTTGAGCTTATTATCTGAAGTGCTAAATAAATCAATTCTGAACACTGCCTTGACCCAGAGTTTATCCCTTGGTAAGAATGAAATAAACAACATAACCTCTAACCAAAGCACCATCAACAAGCCTCAATTTGATTCAATCAAAATTTCACAGAAACGTAACAGATATAAGTATATATAACATTCTCTCAAACATCTTTTTCAAGTCTACTTCAATATATCTATTAATGCCACTGAGCCAAAATGAGATTGCTAACAATGCAAAATCATTTTACAAAGCTTAAGATATATTACTAAAGATAGCTTGACATGCATTATTTTATATATTATTTCCATGAAAAGCTGTCATCCTTCTTTTATTTTGTTTTTTTTTTTGAAGGTAAGTAAAATATGGCACCCTCAAAGTTACCAGTTTAGCATATGAATTATTTTGAATTAAAGTTGTTTGAGAAACAGTCAGTGCAAGAAGGACACTCTGAACCTTCTTTATTCCCCTGAAAGGAGAAAATAAATTTCCCATGTAAAAGATATCCTCCTGTAACAGAAAGAAGAGAGGCATCCTTATCATGAGAGATAGGGAATTTAGGGGCAAGGAGGCTACATAAATAAACCCTGCCACATCCTCACTAATTTATTACCCCACACCCAAAATACTTTGTCTTGTAAGTTCTTCACAAATTTACTGTTTCTTTGTTTAAAACATATAAAGTTTGCATACCTCAGTCACTTCTTTCAGTCTCATATTTTCTATGAGACTTCCATACATATAAAATTAAATTTTTCTTGTTAATCTTTTTTATGCCAATATAATCGTTAAATCAGCCAAAGAGCCACGAAGAAGGGAAAAGATTTACACTCCTACATTCTCTATAAATAAATGAAATATATGGTGTCAGATGTCCAAAAAAGATATTGAGAAGTTCCTATATACAGGCTCAGTGTATAATTTATATATATAAATATATATACGTACATATACATAAACATACATATATATTCGGGAAGAGTTCTTGAATGCTCTATCAGCCCATTAATGTACATAATTTATTTCTGATGATTCCAGTAAACAATAAAAGTTCTCACTTGAATGTTTAAGGTATTATCAGGTTTCTCTGATGGCTCAGATGGTAAAGAATCTGTCTGCAATGTGGGAAACATGAGTTAGATCCCTGGGTCAGGAAGACCCCCTGGAGAAGGAAATGGCAACCAACTCAAGTATTCTTGCCTGGAGATTCCCATGGACAGAGGAAGCTAGTAGGCTAGAGTCCACGTGGTCACAAAGAGTTGGAAACAACTGAGCCACTAATATTTTCATTTCTGCTATTGTTCTACCTATGAAAACTAATGGATTTATTTCACCTTGTGTACCTCATACTTGTGAAATAAAACACAGCAATGGTAATCCTAAAGTGCTACAAATTTGACCTTGGAGTACAAAACGAAGCAGGTCAAAGACTAACAGAATTTTGCCAAGAGAATGCACTGGTCACAGCAAACAACCTCTTCCAACAACACAAGAGAAGATTCCACACAGGGGCATCAACAGATGGTCAACATGGAAATCAGATTGATTATATTCATTGTAGCCAAAGATGGAGAAGCACTATACAGTCAGCAAAAACAAGACCAGGAGCTGACTGTGGCTTAGATTGTGAACTCCTTATTGCCAAATTCAGACTTAAATTGAAAAAGTAGGGAAAACCACTACACCATTCAGGTATGACCTAAATCAAGCCCCTTATGATTATACAGTGGAAGTGGCAAATAGATTCAAGGGACTAGATCTGATAGAGTGCCTGAAAACTATGAACAGAGAGGTTCATGATACTGTACAGGGGGCAGTAATCAAGACCATCCCCAAGAAAAAGATATGCAAAAAGGTAAAATGGTGTCTAAGGAGGCCTTACAAATACCTGAGAAAAGAAGAGAAGCTAAAGGCAAAGGAAAAAAGGAAAGATATATCCATTTGAAGGCAGACTTCCAAAGAGCAGCAGGAAGAGAGAAGAAAGCATTCCTCAGTGATCAATGCAAAGAAATAGAGGAAAATAATAGGATGGGAAAGACTAGAGATCTCTTCAAGAAAATTAGAGATACCAAGGGAACATTTCATGCAAAGATGGGCTCAATAATAGACAGAAATGGTATGGACCTAACAGAAGCAGAAGATATTAAAAGGTGGCAAGAACACACAAAAGAACTATAGAATAAAAGATTTTCATGACCCAGATAATCATGATGGTGTGATCACCCACCTAGAGCCAGACATCCTGGAAGGTGAAGTCAAGAGGGCCTTAGGAAGTATCACTACAAAAAAAGCTAGTGGAGGTGATGGAATTCTAGTTGAGCCACTTCAAATCCAAAAAGATGGTGCTGTGAAAGTATTGCACTCAATATGCCAGCAAATTTGGAACTCAGAAGTGGTAACAGGACTGGAAAAGGTCAGTTTTCATTCCAATTCCAAAGAAAAGCAATGCCAAAGAATGCTCAGACTACCATACAATTGCACTCATCTCACATGCTAACAAAGTAATGCTCAAATTCTCTATGTCAAGCTTAAACAGTACATGAACCAATAACTTCCAAATGTTCAAGCTGGATTTAGAAAAGACAGAGGAACAAGAGATCAAATTGCCAACATCTGTTGAATCATTGAAAAGGCGAGAGAGTTCCAGAAAAACAACCACTACTGCTTTATTGATGTCAAAGACTTTGTGTGGATCACAACAAATTGTGGGAAATTCTTTAAAAAAATGGGAATACCATACCACCTGACCTGCCTCCTGAGAAATCTGCATACAGGTAAAGAAGCAACAGTTAGAACTGAACATGGAAAAACAGACTGGTTCCAAATAGGAAAAGGAGTATGTCAAGGCTGTATATTGTCACCCTGCTTATTTAACTTAAATGCAGAATACAAGATGCAAAATGCCAGGCTGGAAGAAGCACAACCTGGAATCAAGATTGCTGGGAGAAGTATCAATAACCTCAGACATGCAGATGATACCACCCTTATGGCAGAAAGTGAAGAGGAACTAAAAAGCCTCTTGATGAAAGTGAAAGAGGAGAGTTAAAAAGTTGGCTTGAAGCTCAGCATTCTGAAAACTAAGATTATGGCATCTGGTCCCATCGCTTCATGGCAAATAGA
>SJYW01041956.1:0-15604 GCA_006410735.1 Raphicerus campestris | reverse complement strand
TCTTATACACATCTTTGAGACATAAGTGGGATTATTTTCACTTAGTGGGACATGAAATCTTTTGAGCCTTTAAGTATTTAAATTTATATTTAAAATGTTTCTGCTTAGTGCTATAAAAGTAGATGTGTTGAATATTCTATATTTTTTGAACAAGCAGTGGAACACAATCCAGATATTTGCTTGGGTACAGCACAGAAATTAATCATTTTTCTCTACAAGGAGTTCTTTAAACCTAAGACATACCTGCAGCTGCCTACATCCTACAATGTTCCCTCTACTCATATTTCCTGCTTGTGATTTATCAAATACACACAAATTATTTTTCTCATTGAAAATCAAGCACTAACCTAACCACACTCAGTTACCATTGTTAGCACTGATTATGGAATAAACGATGTTTCTGTACAACCATAAATTTCTTAGTCTTGATACTAAGTACATTCCTAGGTCCTCTTAAAGCAACTTCTGATTCTAGCAAGAAGAACTGTACATTTTAAGTACTCGACTATGCCAGTGCAGTTTCAACAGTGACAGTTTTTGGTTATTTTCAGATAATTAAGTTAATTAGAGAAGATATTTTCAGCATTCCATGAGATATAGCCTACATGGAGCCTGCATGTCAAATTGGGTTGTTGCTTTTAAACTCCAAAAGATCCATATTATAGGAGACATTTTGCATATCTCATTTAGCTAGCAAAACACCCTCACAGAAAAGACTGGGCCTTCTAATGCATATAAAACGTCAATGTTGCCTCAGTTTTCTTCTTAATAATTTTAGTTGGCTCTCATTTTAGAAACAAATTAGTTTTAAAGAGAGCAGTGTGGAGTAATCCCTACCAATATAAATGAAATTTATCAAAAATTACTGCAGTTAATTTGGCTAAGAGTTCACAATTTTTCACAAGAGGACTCACAGGCCTAAGCAACTGGAACTTAGTCAAAGCACCAACTTGAAACCATCAAAACAACCATACACAACTGAATTACAGCATTTTTTACAGACATAAAGCATGAAATGCATCCACTGGCAGCAAGACCCTCTATACTTAGCTTGTGATAACAGCTTTGCCAGGCATGGCTTCTGCCTATCTAAATTTTGATAATAAACTCTCAGGATACCATTAAATACCTGATTAGTTTAAAGCAGTTCTGTAATCTAACGGATTCATTTAGTTACTGACTATAGAACAGAAAAACATCTATTTCTGCTTTATTTAGTATGCAAAGTCTTTGACTGTGTGGATCACAATAAACTGTGGAAAATTCTGAGAGAGATGGGAATACCAGACCACCTGACCTGCCTCCTGAGAAATCTGTATGCAGGTCAGGAAGCAGCAGTTAGAACTGGACATGAAACAACAGACTGGTTCCAAAGAGGAAAAGGAGTACATCAAGGCTGTATACTGTCACCCTGCTTATTTAACATATGCAGAGTACATCATGAGAAACATTGAACTGGAATAAACACAAGCTGGAATGAAGATTGCCAGGAGAAATATCAATAACCTCAGATATGCAGATGACACCATCCTTATGGCAGAAAGTGAAGAAGACTAAAAAGTCTCTTGATGAAAGTGAAAGTGGAGAGTGAAAAAGTTGGCCTAAAGCTCAACACTCAGAAAATGAAGATCATGGCATCCGGTCCCATCACTTCATGGGAAATAGATGGGGAAACAGTGGAAACAGTGTCAGACTTTATTTTGGGGGACTCCAAAATCACTGCAGATGGTGACTGCAGCCATGAAATTAGAAGACGCTTACTCCTTGGGAGAAAAGTTATGACCAACCTAGACAGCATATTGTAAAGCAGAGACATTACTTTGCTGACTAAGGTCTGTCTAGTCAAGGCTATGGTTTTTGTGGTCAAATATGGATGTGAGAGTTGGACTATAAAGAAAGTTGAGTACTGAAAAATTGATGCTTTTGAACTGTGGTGTTGGAGAAGACTCTTGAGAGTCCCTTGGACTGCAAGGAGATCCAACCAGTCCATTCTGAAGGAGATCAGCCCTGGGATTTCTTTGGAAGGAATGATGCTAAAACTGAAACTCAGTACTTTGGCCACCTCATGGGAAATGTTGACTCATTGGAAAGACTCTGATGCTGGGAGGGATTGGGGGCAGGAGGAGAAGCGGATGACAGAGGATGAGATGGCTGGATGGTATCACTGACTCGATGGACATGAGTCTGAATGAACCCCGGGAGTTGGTGATGGACAAGGAGGCCCGGCATGCTGCAATTCATGGGGTCACAAAGAGTCAGACACGACTGAACGACTAAACTGAACTGATAGAAGCTTACACTGGTCATTTGGTCTCATTAAGCCATTAATTAATATCTCAATATAATCACCTCAACAGAGGGAAAAATAAAACTTTTTAGTTTAGCATTATATGTCATTGTCTGACATAAATGGTTCTAATTCTGAGGAAAGGATTTATGAATATTTTCTATATAGATTATTTCAAATGGTTTAATATAATAATTCCCTATTACAAACGATGCTAACATTAACAGATTTTGATTAATGATCTTCAATTCATTTAAAATTGTTGAAAGCAAGCTTAATGTTAACATATAATCAGAAAATATGATATATGCTATAAAAATCAAAAAAGGTAACATCATCCCTTTTACTTAGTTTATTGTAATGTTTAACACAAACTGTATATGTATATACATATGACCATTTTCTTTAGCTTGTGACGATTATTTTGAGTCTTGAGCTTTTGGGCCATTATAACCAACTCTTCCCCAGTTGACCGTCTTATATACATGTGATAAGCATTCCCTTTTATCGTCATCCTAATCAGTGATAAGGGTAGAAGAATAAAAACTGAATACAAATAAAATTTATACATCTATAAAAGTATACAAAATTATATAAATATTAAAAATAAAACTATCACAGTTAAACAAGTTAAACCTATGTAAGCGTAGGTAAACAAACCCACATGAATATGTCATTCAGGTTATACCGCATTGTCTGTATTCTAAAGTGAAGGACTTCTCAGGAAGAATACTATGAGAGGCTTCATGAAATATTTTGAGCACTAGACTTCAAATATAGCCATAGCTACAAAAGAGGGAAAGGATTATTGCTTATCATTACAATGTTATAGTGTATTTATGTAGTTAAAATGTTTGAGCAATTTTTATGACAACAGTTGTTTATTACTGAATTATTCCTTTCATCCCTACTAATGTTGATAATTGTATATTTAATATTTACTCTAGCTCATCAAATTAAGAACCTAAATAATTATGCAAAAGATTACAATGAGAATATTTGTTGTTTTCTTCCTACAGCAAAGAGATCTTATCCTTAAGATACGTTACATTCTTTAATGTTGCATTTTAAATTTTTAAAATTTTAAATAATGCTGATATAGATATTTCTTTTGGAAAATTATAATATAAATGTTTATGCAAAATGAGGAAAGAAATAGAGACCTATAAGTGAGTAGAATAAATATAAAGTTTTCTAATTGAGAAAACTTATTCCCTTATAACATAAAGGGAATTTGAGTTTAATATCCAGAGCAACTTCCTGACTATGAACAATAAATGAATTATGGAACAGCTTCCTGAGACTGTGGAATAAGCTCAACCGCAGAGGTTATTTTAAAATAGACTGGGAAAAGTGCTGAAGGTACATTTTGTAGAATAGGAAATCTGGATTTTCAAAAGGATAGAATGGTTAAATCGAGTTTGCTATTTTTAATGGTATTATATTTGGGGCTTGCATTGATGAAATAAATTTTAAACTGCAGACAGACAACATTCTTATCTCCCCTCCCCCAGGTCTGTGCAGCAGGACCTTTATTCCAGACAACAGGGCTGAGAGGCCTGGTCATGTCATACCCAGGTATGGCTGGGAGAAAAAAACACCTTAGTGACCAAGAATACTGGGGTCCTGATCTCATTTGCCCCACCACACACTCAGAGGCCAAAAGATCTACCCTGAGAGAGGCAAACAAAGAAGATCAAAAGCTACCACCTCCACCAGTATCTTTCTTGTGAAGAAGGAGTGTCATCCCTAAGAAAAGCAGATCTCTGTCCCACCCTCAGCTTTGGAGTCTAGAGGCACAGAGATTCTGGCCAGGGCTGGCTTACATAAAAAGAGAGAGCTCCAAAGTTCTTTCTAAAGGAAGCAATTTTGTTTGGGACAGAGTACAAAGAAAATCAAGCCTAAAGGCATTCTCTAACAATGGGGTTTGTGGAAGTGAGAACTGGAGGGGGCTGGTATCCAGAAAAAGAAACAGACAAGAGCCCTCCTGGGCTCAGAGCATATCTCAGAGATTAGTCTCTGACACTACCTCTGTAAAGAGTGTAATTGGACAGGCTCTGGAGCAATTTATACTCCCAGGTATTTTAGAAAACAATAGAGTAACCAGTTGGCAATTGATGTTGAAGAACGTAAAACGCATTGGTACTTCTGTGTAAAAATGCTTCCTCAAATTGTTCTGATATTTATTTTAAAACAAATATTGTCACCTCTACCTCTACTTGTTAACTGAATACAGAAATAACTGTATACAGAGCATTTTTCTAGAATATGTGTACCAATTTTTAAACATATATAGAATATGGAAGATTAAAGTAGGATTAACGGACAAAATAAAATAGGGTCTGAATCTAGTTCAAGTTTCTTCTTCGTATCTACCAAAGATGAAACAAGAAAAAAATACATAGGTTATAACATAAAAGATGAAAGCCATGGTTACTTTTACAAAATTAGAGACTCCAGGCCATTGTAAAAAGTTACAGTATATGGAGCAAAACCTGTAACCGCTTCTGTAAATACATTTTCATCAAATGGTAAAACTTTTCACACTATATTATAATTATATTCTCCAATTATTTACTTATAATCTACTTCATTCAAAAAGGATACAAAGCAATTTACAGAAACACTTTGAATATGCTCTGAAACAAAAGCATTAACGGAAAGAGAAAATCAGTAGCATAAAGCCATGAATAATTCTTTAAAAATGTTATAAGATTCAAATTGTATATTCAAAATAAGATATTCAAAATATCTTGACTATGAAGTCAAGATACAGATTTAGTTCTGACTCTTTTTTGACAAAAAAGAGAAAAACATGAATAGCTTTAGTTACACAGTTGAGTCCCCCAAAATTATACTGCTGCTCTGAAGGTCAGTCTTTTCCAGCACTGAGGTCTGAAAGTAACATCTCCAAGTCCTTGTTCTGGGAATGTTGTATAATGATCGGAAAATGCTCCATAAGTAAAGTGGCATCCTAAATTGAATTGATGAAGCTGAAAATATATCAAATTTACAAAACTTTTCATTTATTTTTTGGGGCACATGAATAAATATATTTGAAGATTACTGATCAAAGTAATATAATCACATTTTAGAAGAACAAAGTCTTAGAATTGTTTGGATTCAAGAAGTGGTGGCGACAAACTGACAGCGGGATCCAGGCACATAAACTTGCAATAGATTATGATAGCAAATCAATTCAGTCTCATTAACACAAAACAAACTTGAAGAAACTCCAAGGTCGACTTATAAATGTCAAAGAAAAAAGAACCAGGTTTTAAAAAACAAAGTCTCTGTACAACCAGAAGATAAGTGCTATAAATTCCACACACAACATGCCTTCAGTTAATATGCAGTGTATTTTGACATGCATGATTCAAAGAGCTTTTTTTAAAAAATCATATATCATAGTGTTTAAGACTCCACTAATTTGTACAATTGCTGAAAAATTAGCCAAATGAGCCAAAGGTTTTAATAATATTGTTAGAAGAGCATTTATGTGGATAAAGAGTTAAGGTTTCTATAAAAATAACTAAATTCTCTCATGAAAAACAAATGATGATGATAAAGTACATATGGTGAACTAATGCCACCTATTTCATCACAAACTAGATTTGTTATTTTCCATCCAGAAAGTTGTTTCAATTATGTTTAACAGTATAACTATAAATTACTTCCATCTTCTTTAAGGAATATTGTTACTTTAAGGTTATAAATCTGTTGGATTCTGCTATATTATGTTGATAACATTTAGAAATATACATGGGTACTGCACATGGTGATTGCAGCCATGAACTTAAAAGACGCTTACTCCTTGGAAGGAAAGTTATGACCAACCTAGATAGCATATTAAAAAGCAGAGACATTACTTTGCCAACAAAGGTCTGTCTTGTCAAGGTGATGGTTTTTCCTGTGGTCATGTATGGATGTGAGAGTTGGACTGTGAAGAAAGCTGAGCACTGAAGAATTGATGCTTTTGAACTGTGGTATTGGAGAAGACTCTGGAGAGTCCCTTGGACTGCAAGGAGATCCAAACAGTCCATTCTAAAGGAGATCAGTCCTGGGTGTTCATTGGAAGGATTGATGCTGAGGCTGAAACTCCAATACTTTGGCCACCTCATGTGAAGAGTTGACTCATTGGAAAAGACCCTGATGCTGGGAGGGGTTGGGGGCAGGAGGAGAAGGGGACTACAAAACATGAGATGGCTGGATGGCATCACTGACTCAATGCACATGAGTTTGGGTGAACTCTGGGAGATGGTGATGGACAGGGAGGTCTGGCGTGCTGTGATTCATGGGGTCACAAAGAGTCAGACATGACTGAGTGACTTAATTGAACTGATACCTTGCTTTAGTAAATAATTTCCAAATTTAAGGTATCACCAAAACCAAATTCAAAGGTAAATCCTCTGTGGACAGTTATATTTATTTGATAGAAAAATAAAATCAGTGTTTTGAATAAAAATTCACTGCAATCAAAAAAATCACTACAATCAAAAGTTTAAATAGATGAGTGTATAGAATACTGATTA
This sequence comes from Raphicerus campestris, assembly GCA_006410735.1. NCBI lineage: Eukaryota > Metazoa > Chordata > Mammalia > Artiodactyla > Bovidae > Raphicerus > Raphicerus campestris. The sequence continues at coordinate 8,785 of SJYW01041956.1, read as the reverse complement.
CATGTATAAATTCATAAGTACTCATATCTTTAGTTGAAATAAACTCATAATAGTAAATATAAAAAGATTTTTCTGTGCAAAGAAAAACATATTTCACTAAAAAAGAGAGAAATGTCAGTTCCACACTACAGCTTGCTGAAAGTCTGTCTACTGAAAACAAGCAACAACCACAGTATAATAACTTTCAATGTAGACTAATCATGGCACTATAAAATTAAACTAACCAGATTACAAAGGACTTGATAAAATTTTCATCAGAAGGTGGGAGATGCCCCTTATTTATGCCTAAAGCTTAAAATATATTACATGTAATCCTCATAGAAACTCTGTTATATGATCAATGAGAAAGTGAGGTTCACAATTTAGGTAATTTGTCTGACGTTTACTTCAATTAAATGATGGGAGCAGAAATCAAACCCAAGGCATTGGAACTGTCCAGGCTTTAGTGCCTCCTTTGTACTCAGTTAGGGCAGACTCGTTCACACTGCTCTATCTCTCATAAAGTTGGCGAATTCTGAATGAAGCCTCTAAGTGCATTTTCCCCAATTTGTTCATCTAGATCTAGTTGTTTCTGCAACTAACTTTTGTGAGGCTATGCTGCACCTGAAAACAACAAAGGTTTATAGAAACAAAGAACATCATTCACAAACTAGGCATTCAGCTTATATTTAAAGCATGACTGTTCACTATCTTAACAATTAGTACCAACCCAGTTTTCAGTTGCCACTATTCCAAACCTAAGCAAGGAAATAGGAATGTTCTTTTTATTCTAAGAAATTATCTAAATTGGTATCTTTCTTCCATTAGAGTGTCTTTATCTTCTGAGAATTAGTCCTGCCAAATATTTCTATTTCCTGAGCAAGTAGAGGGGTGGGTGAAAGGAAACTAACAGAGCTCAGCAAGAATATAAATATAAATCAATTGTGTGGAACTGGGTTCTCTGGCATTTTCATAATAGAAAATCTTCTGTAGGTACAGGCACAGGATCAATAATTAAGCATGACCTTGAAATTACTTGAAAGCAATTAAACTGCATTAGTGAGCAAAAAAAACCCAAAAACCAAACAAACAAACAAAAACAGTGACAGAGAATATAGGAATTTCCTTTTTAACCTCTAAATTTGATGTGAATGTTCAAAATTGATGCTTGTGGTAAATTACTCAAAGTATAAAAGATTTCTAAACAATTTTAAATACAAAGAGACTAATAATTGATCTATGTCAAAGAGTAAAAATAAAAAGAACAATATTCTTTTATGAAATGAATGAAGAAGGAATTCTTTTTAATACATGAAGTTATCTTCATACTGGCAGTATATGAAGTCTTATCTGAACATTAAGAGCAAGGTTTGTTATTATTTTAGGTAAAATAATAGCTATATTTTAGATAAAATAATGTTTTAGTTGGCATAAAAGATCAATTTGTTTTAATATATGGATTTTCAGCATTTATGATAGAGGCAATTGAAAGCATTAGTATTATCATAGTAGTTTTAAACATAATGTGACCTAAGAATAGTCAAATGATTTAGGGATGCCATACTTAATTTCATGAAACAGTGAGATTACCTTAGAGTTACTATTGTAACTATTTTCTGCATTGAACTTAGTTTTAAACAGTCCTTTTCATACTCAAATATATCAACCAATCTTTTTTTGTATAAAATTCAAGTATTATTTGTATAGTAGAAACTACATAAGCCAAGAATTTTGTTAACCAGTTCAGCAACAAATTTCCTATAATAAATTCATAATTAGATTATAGAATGAATTCCTAAGCACACAGATATAAGGAACTTAATAAAAATGATTCTGTATTATGCTTTAATCTATTACAATAAAAAGTGACATTTACAATTTCAGTATTATTTTTGAAGCATTATTGCTTGGGACTCTAAAACTAGCCACCACAGAGAGCATCTGCAAAAACAGAAAGATATATATTTATAGTATTCCAAAGGCAGTCTATTTACATACAGAGTAACTCTCTCCAACCAAAAGGATCACATGGATTGTAGTTTTATGTAACTTAAAGAAGCCATGAGCCATGCCATGCAGGGCCACACAAGATGGACAGATCATGGTGAAGAGTTCTGACAAAATGTGGTCCACTGGAGAAGGGAATGGCAAAACACTTCCATATCCTTGCCTTGAGAACCCCATGAACAGAATGAAAAGGCAAAAATATATATATATATTACACAGGAAGATGAGCCTCCCAGGTCAGTAGGTGTCCAACATGCTTCAAGGGAAGAGCAGAGAAATAGCTCCAGAAAGAAGAGGATGAGCCAAAGCAGAAATGCTCAGCTATGGATTTGTCTGGTGGTGAAAGTAGAGTCCAATGTTGTAAAGAACAATACTGCATAGAAACCTGGAAGGTTAGATCCATGAATCAAGATAGTTAGACATGGTCAAGCAGGAGATGGCAGGAGTAAATATCAACATTTTAGGAATTAGTGAATTCCTGGCTGGAATTGGTGAACTTAATTCAGATGACCATTTATATCTACTACTGTGGACAAGAATTCCTTAGGAGAAATGAAATAGCCCTCACAGTCAATGGAAATCCAAAATGCAGTATTTGGGTGCAATCTCAAAAACAACAAAATGATCTCGGTTTGTTTCCAAGGTAAACCATTCAATATCACAGTAATATAACACATCCCAACCACTCATGCCAAAGAAGTTTAAGTCAAACGGCTCCAGGAAGACCTACAAGACCTTCTAGAAACAACACCCCAAACAGATGTCCTTTTCATCATATGGGACTGGAATGCAAAAGCAAGAAGTCAAGAGATACGTGGAATACTCTTTACAGATGGAGATGGAGAAGCTCTATATAGTATGCAAAAACAAGACTGGGAATTGACTGTGGCTCAGATCATCAGCTCCTTATTGCAAAACTCAGCCCTAAATTGAGGAAAGTAGGGAAATCCACTAGGTCATTCAGGTATGATCTAAATCAAATCTCTAATAATTACAAAGTAGAGGTGATGAATCGATTCAGGGGATTGGATCTGATAGTCAGAGCACCTGAAGAACTATGGACGGAGGTTCATAACATTGTATGTGAAGTGGTGACCAAAACCATCCCCAAGAAGAAGAAATGCTAGAAAGCTAAGTGGTTGTCCAAAGAAGCCTTACAAATAGGTGAGAAAAGAAGAGAAATGAAAGGCAAAGAAGAAAGGGAAAGATACACTCAACTGAATACAGAGTTCCAGAGAACAGCAAGGAGAGATAAGGAAGCCTTCTTGAGTGATCAATGCAAAGAAATAGAAAGGAAAAAATAGAATGGGAAATAATAGAGATCTCTTCAAGAAAATTACAGATACCAAGGGAACATTTTATGCAAAGATGGGCACAATACAGGACAACAATAGCAAGGACCTAATGGAAGCAGAAGACATTAAGAAGAAGTGGCAATAATATACAGAACTATAAAAAAAGAAGGTCTTAATGACCCAGATAACCATGATAGTGTTGTCACTCACCTATAGCCAGATATCTTGGAATGTGAAATCAAGTGGGCCTTAGGAAGCATTACTAATGAATAAAGCTAGTGGAGGTGACAGAATTCCAGCTAAGTTATTTCAAATCTTAAAAGATGATGCTGTTAAGGTGTTGCACTCAATATGCCAGCATATTTGGAAACTCAATAGTGGTCAAAGTATTGGAAAAGATTTGTTTTCAATTCAATCCCCCCAAAAAAGGTAATGCTAAAAATGTTCAAACTACCGTACAGTTGTTAGAATTTCACATGTTAGGAGGATTACACTCAAAATCCTTCAAGCTAGGCTTCAACAGTATGTGAACCAAGAACTTTTCTGATGTACAAATTGGATTTAGAAAACGCAGAGTAATCAGAGTTCAAATTGCCAACATATGTTGAATCACAGAAAAAGCAAAGGGATTGGAAAAAAAAAAAAACTACTCCTGCTTCACTTACTATGCTAAAGCCTTTGACTGGGTGGATGACAACAAACTGGAAAATTCTTAAAGAAATGGGAAAACCAGACCACCGTACCTGTCTCCTAAGAAACCTGCATACAGGTCAAGAAGCAATAGTTAAAAGCAGACATGGACAAATGAACTGGTTCAAAACTGGGAAAGGAGTACATCAAGGCAGTATACTGTCACCCTGTTTATTTAATGTACACACAGAGCACGTCATGGAAAATGCCAGGCTGGATGATTCACAACTTGAATCAAAATTGCTGGGAGAGATATCAATAACCTCAGATGTATGGATGACACCACCCTTATGGCAGAAAGCAAAGNAAAGAGTCAGACATGACTGAGTGACTTAATTGAACTGATACCTTGCTTTAGTAAATAATTTCCAAATTTAAGGTATCACCAAAACCAAATTCAAAGGTAAATCCTCTGTGGACAGTTATATTTATTTGATAGAAAAATAAAATCAGTGTTTTGAATAAAAATTCACTGCAATCAAAAAAATCACTACAATCAAAAGTTTAAATAGATGAGTGTACAGAATACTGATTACATGTATAAATTCATAAGTACTCATATCTTTAGTTGAAATAAACTCATAATAGTAAATATAAAAAGATTTTTCTGTGCAAAGAAAAACATATTTCACTAAAAAAGAGAGAAGAAATGTCAGTTCTACACTACAGCTTGCTGAAAGTCTGTCTACTGAAAACAAGCAACAACCACAGTATAATAACTTTCAATGTAGACTAATCAAGGCACTATAAAATTAAACTAACCAGATTACAAAGGACTTGATAAAATTTTCATCAGAAGGTGGGAGATGCCCCTTATTTATGCCTAAAGCTTAAAATATATTACATGTAATCCTCATAGAAACTCTGTTATATGATCAACGAGAGAGTCAGGTTCACAATTTAGGTAATTTGTCTGACGTTTACTTCAGTTAAATGATGGGAGCAGAAATCAAACCCAAGGCATTGGAACTGTCCAGGCTTTAGTGCCTCCTTTGTACTCAGTTAGGGCAGACTCTTTCACACTGCTCTATCTCTCATAAAGTTGGCGAATTCTGAATGAAGCCTCTAAGTGCATTTTCCCCAATCTGTTCATCTAGATCTAGTTGTTTCTGCAACTAGCTTTTGTGAGGCTATGCTGCACCTGAAAACAACAAAGGTTTATAGAAACAAAGAACATCATTCACATACTAGGCATCCAGCTTATATTTAAAGCATGACTGTTCACTATCTTAACAATTAGCACCAACCCAGTTTTCAGTTGCCACTATTCCAAACCTAAGCAAGGAAATAGGAATGTTCTTTTTATTCTAAGAAATTATCTAAATTGGTATCTTTCTTCCTTTAGAGTGTCTTTATCTTCTGAGAATTAGTCCTGCCAAATATTTCTATTTCCTGAGCAAGTAGAGGGGTGGGTGAAAGGAAACTAACAGAGCTCAGCAAGAATATAAATATAAATCAATTGTGTGGAACTGGGTTCTCTGGCATTTTCATAATAGAAAATCTTCTGTAGGTACAGGCACAGGATCAATAATTAAGCATGACCTTGAAATTACTTGAAAGCAATTAAACTGCATTAGTGAGCAAAAAAAACCCAAAAACCAAACAAACAAACAAAAACAGTGACAGAGAATATAGGAATTTCCTTTTTAACCTCTAAATTTGATGTGAATGTTCAAAATTGATGCTTGTGGTAAATTACTCAAAATATAAAAGATTTCTAAACAATTTTAAATACAAAGAGACTAATAATTGATCTATGTCAAAGAGTAAAAATAAAAAGAACAATATTCTTTTATGAAATGAATGAAGAAGGAATTCTTTTTAATACATGAAGTTATCTTCATACTGGCAGTATATGAAGTCTTATCTGAACATTAAGAGCAAGGTTTGTTATTATTTTAGGTAAAATAATAGCTATATTTTAGATAAAATAATGTTTTAGTTGGCATAAAAGATCAATTTGTTTTAATATATGGATTTTCAGCATTTATGATAGAGGCAATTGAAAGCATTAGTATTATCATAGTAGTTTTAAACATAATGTGACCTAAGAATAGTCAAATGATTTAGGGATGCCATACTTAATTTCATGAAACAGTGAGATTACCTTAGAGTTACTATTGTAACTATTTTCTGCATTGAACTTAGTTTTAAACAGTCCTTTTCATACTCAAATATATCAACCAATCTTTTTTTGTATAAAATTCAAGTATTATTTGTATAGTAGAAACTACATAAGCCAAGAATTTTGTTAACCAGTTCAGCAACAAATTTCCTATAATAAATTCATAATTAGATTATAGAATGAATTCCTAAGCACACAGATATAAGGAACTTAATAAAATGATTCTGTATTATGCTTTAATCTATTACAATAAAAAGTGACATTTACAATTTCAGTATTATTTTTGAAGCATTATTGCTTGGGACTCTAAAACTAGCCACCACAGAGAGCATCTGCAAAAACAGAAAGATATATATTTATAGTATTCCAAAGGCAGTCTATTTACATACAGAGTAACTCTCTCCAACCAAAAGGATCACATGGATTGTAGTTTTATGTAACTTAAAGAAGCCATGAGCCATGCCATGCAGGGCCACACAAGATGGACAGATCATGGTGAAGAGTTCTGACAAAATGTGGTCCACTGGAGAAGGGAATGGCAAAACACTTCCATATCCTTGCCTTGAGAACCCCATGAACAGAATGAAAAGGCAAAAATATATATATATATTACACAGGAAGATGAGCCTCCCAGGTCAGTAGGTGTCCAACATGCTTCAAGGGAAGAGCAGAGAAATAGCTCCAGAAAGAAGAGGCTGAGCCAAAGCAGAAATGCTCAGCTATGGATTTGTCTGGTGGTGAAAGTAGAGTCCAATGTTGTAAAGAACAATACTGCATAGAAACCTGGAAGGTTAGATCCATGAATCAAGATAGTTAGACATGGTCAAGCAGGAGATGGCAGGAGTAAATATCAACATTTTAGGAATTAGTGAATTCCTGGCTGGAATTGGTGAACTTAATTCAGATGACCATTTATATCTACTACTGTGGACAAGAATTCCTTAGGAGAAATGAAATAGCCCTCACAGTCAATGGAAATCCAAAATGCAGTATTTGGGTGCAATCTCAAAAACAACAAAATGATCTCGGTTTGTTTCCAAGGTAAACCATTCAATATCACAGTAATATAACACATCCCAACCACTCATGCCAAAGAAGTTTAAGTCAAACGGCTCCAGGAAGACCTACAAGACCTTCTAGAAACAACACCCCAAACAGATGTCCTTTTCATCATATGGGACTGGAATGCAAAAGCAAGAAGTCAAGAGATACGTGGAATACTCTTTACAGATGGAGATGGAGAAGCTCTATATAGTATGCAAAAACAAGACTGGGAATTGACTGTGGCTCAGATCATCAGTTCCTTATTGCAAAACTCAGCCCTAAATTGAGGAAAGTAGGGAAATCCACTAGGTCATTCAGGTATGATCTAAATCAAATCTCTAATAATTACAAAGTAGAGGTGATGAATCGATTCAGGGGATTGGATCTGATAGTCAGAGCACCTGAAGAACTATGGACGGAGGTTCATAACATTGTATGTGAAGTGGTGACCAAAACCATCCCCAAGAAGAAGAAATGCTAGAAAGCTAAGTGGTTGTCCAAAGAAGCCTTACAAATAGGTGAGAAAAGAAGAGAAGTGAAAGGCAAAGAAGAAAGGGAAAGATACACTCAACTGAATACAGAGTTCCAGAGAACAGCAAGGAGAGATAAGGAAGCCTTCTTGAGTGATCAATGCAAAGAAATAGAAAGGAAAAAATAGAATGGGAAATAATAGAGATCTCTTCAAGAAAATTACAGATACCAAGGGAACATTTTATGCAAAGATGGGCACAATACAGGACAACAATAGCAAGGACCTAATGGAAGCAGAAGACATTAAGAAGAAGTGGCAATAATATACAGAACTATAAAAAAAGAAGGTCTTAATGACCCAGATAACCATGATAGTGTTGTCACTCACCTATAGCCAGATATCTTGGAATGTGAAATCAAGTGGGCCTTAGAAAGCATTACTAATGAATAAAGCTAGTGGAGGTGACAGAATTCCAGCTAAGTTATTTCAAATCTTAAAAGATGATGCTGTTAAGGTGTTGCACTCAATATGCCAGCATATTTGGAAACTCAATAGTGGTCAAAGTATTGGAAAAGATTTGTTTTCAATTCAATCCCCCCAAAAAAGGTAATGCTAAAAATGTTCAAACTACCGTACAGTTGTTAGAATTTCATGTGTTAGGAGGATTACACTCAAAATCCTTCAAGCTAGGCTTCAACAGTATGTGAACCAAGAACTTTTCTGATGTACAAATTGGATTTAGAAAACGCAGAGTAATCAGAGTTCAAATTGCCAACATATGTTGAATCACAGAAAAAGCAAAGGGATTGAAAAAAAAAAAAAACTACTCCTGCTTCACTTACTATGCTAAAGCCTTTGACTGGGTGGATGACAACAAACTGGAAAATTCTTAAAGAAATGGGAAAACCAGACCACCGTACCTGTCTCCTGAGAAACCTGCATACAGGTCAAGAAGCAATAGTTAAAAGCAGACATGGACAAATGAACTGGTTCAAAACTGGGAAAGGAGTACATCAAGGCAGTATACTGTCACCCTGTTTATTTAATGTACACACAGAGCACGTCATGGAAAATGCCAGGCTGGATGATTCACAACTTGAATCAAAATTGCTGGGAGAGATATCAATAACCTCAGATGTATGGATGACACCACCCTTATGGCAGAAAGCAAAG
>SJYW01041949.1:1586038-1653940 GCA_006410735.1 Raphicerus campestris | reverse complement strand
CAGAGCTCCTTTGCTTTTGGAGACCACGTAAAACACTGATTCTCCGAGGCAGCTGGGGAGTCACTCAACCCACTTGCCCTTCAGAGAACTCATGCAGGGTGGCCCTCAGCCCCAGCAGAGGGCTGTCTTTTCTAACTCAGTTGAGGAAGTTGAAGCCAAAAGGGGGTGACATGCCAATGCTGGACGCATTCCTGGATCCTTCACCACGTGGTCACAGAGCCCCATACCGCCCCCACACCACAGCCCGGCAGGCCGCTGGCCTAGCTTTTCTCCTAATTTTCCTCATTCCAACTCCTGATAACACAGGTTACCTCCAAAGTATAAAACACGTCCAACTCACCCAAATATTCAAGCCAGACCACAGTTCTCTGCAGAGACACCAAGGGCTGGAAAGTGCACCCATCAGCCCTTTTCTTATTCACAGTGACCCTGTTATGGAGGTGACATAGCTACATTGCTATGTATAAAATAGGGAACTAGTGAGAACCTACTGGATAGCACATGCAGCTCCACTCAGTGCCCTGTGCTGACCTAAATGGGAAGGAAATCCAAAAAAAGAGGTGATCTATGCATACGTTTTGGAGCAGGACATGACAACCCACTCCAGTGTTCTTGCCTGGAGAATCCCCCTGACGTACAGTCCGTGCGGTCGCAAAGAGTCAGACATAACTGAAGCGACTTAGCACGCATGTGTGTATACGTATAGCCGATTCACTTTGCTGTACACCGGAAACTAACACAACGTTGTAAACTAACACAACGTTGTAAAGCAACTATACCCCAATCAAAAAAGGAAAGAAAGTAAATGCTTAGGGAATAGACACAGGAAAAAATAAAACAGAATAACTCTGTTATAGTAATTATTGGGTTGGCCAAAAAGTTCACTCACGTTCTTCATTAGGATGATACGGAAAAACCTGTACGAACTTTTGGGCCAACCCAGTAATTAAGCCTCCTTGGCCTTTCCGAGAAGAGAGCAGAGAGTTATTCCTACTTAAAGCTGGACTGAGGGCACAGGGAGGTAGGCGAGCTCCACTCAGTCTGTTAAAAGAACAAATGTAGGCAGAGACATGGGTTCCATGCCGCATGCCTGAATAGATCCCAGATGTTAAATCCGAGAATGTTCCACATCCCCCTCCCTCTGGGTCATAGGCTGTGGGGAAGGGGCTTCAGAGCACATCGGAAAGGGAAGGGGTGAAAAAAAAAGTACAACAGCCCAGAAAATGCGAATTGGCTCAGGGAGCAGCATAATGGGAAGATTTCAGCGTGATATATGGTGGCGGGGACATTATTAATGGTTTGCTGATTTTTACCTTTAAAACCTTTGGGCAGATTATTTATTATGTCCTTGGCGTGCCTATGATCTATGGAGGGGGCACTAATGTGCGAGCAGGGACCCCCGTGTCCCCGCGCCTCTACAGCTCCTAATTAGGCTGCGATGCTGCTCGACCTGCTCGGCTCTCCACCCACCCGGGGAAGAGGAGGCAGCGCCGCCTGGACTCTCAGGCTCTTCTTTTGTGGAATCAACTCATGCCTGTGAATCCAGGGAACTCAGCTTCCAGGCCTGATTCTGTACTGACCCACTGTGTGACCTTGGGCCAGGGTGGGCATTTCTGAACCTAGTCAGAACAACTCAGGCAAACCGGGCTTTCTGCTGCTATGGTTGATACCGGATCCACTTCCATGCATCTCCCAGTTTCCCTAGTCACTGTCCAGGTTTTGGCTTTCACTGTCACCTGTGGGCACACGGGACAGGAATACAGCTCTGTTTTTTTACTTGTCCATCAGGAGGGCAGCCCCGCTGACTGCTGGACTCCAGGGAGGGGCCACAGCAGGTCCAGGGAGTGGGGCTCATGGGGGCCGTCTTTCATCTCTGCGTCCTCAGCAGCTGCCACGCGGCCTGGCCCGGCAGAGCTGCTCATCATAGGCTGGGTAGAAGAACTAACGAATGTCAAGGGTCGTGGTATGTAGTGTGCCCTGCAGCATAGGCCTGGGTAACGTGGGGAAACCCTATCACAGTGAGCTTCTGCTGTTGCCACATGTGACTGCAGCGATCCGTCGCACAAGTCATAATCTCTGTCTGTAAGAACAGCTTTGTAGTAGGGGGGAGAGCTCCAGACACAGAAGGGAATAGTTTACTCTGTAGATGTTTTTTCTTCTCACCCTCATCCCTTAAATTTAGAACTTGGGTGGGTTTGATTCTGATAGGCATTTGAGAAGGTCAGGTGGGCTGAGAAGGCTGAGACCAAATAAGGGGACCATGGCTCCTTGATGGTGGAGCAGAGGACCTGCAAAGCATTCCGTTTATCCCCGGGTCCCCAACATTTTCTGGAGCCATCTGTCCTGTCGGGGCCTGTCTTTCCAGAGCAAGGAAGAGCTCACCAAGCTAGGGCAGAACAAAATGGGATGTGGAGTTCAGCCTTTTCCAAGAAAATGAGTCACTTCCAACTTTCATCCTTCCCACCTTCCATTCATTGCACCAGAGGGCATCTGACCCTAAGATTCTCTTTTCCCAGAACTGCTGTGATGATGAAGTTTTGAGAAGTCACCCAGTTCATCCCTTTGCCTTGAGGCAGGTGCTCCCAACTCAGCCGGGAGGGCTGGGAGCCATCTCATTCCTTCTTGGATATGACGGGAGAGTCAGGACTCAGGAGAAAGATGCTTGTGTGTGCCCTGGCCCTGTGCTCTGGGGAATCCACTGTGCCGAACTTCAGTCTCTCCGGCCATAAAGTGCAGCAGTCGTAATACCCGTGGCATCTGGGGTGAGGCCACTCATCCTGGTAAGAGACTGGCCCAGAGCTGCCGGGCGTTTAGCCTGCTGGCTCCTACATGCCGCACCACCAGTTGCTGGGATTGACAGAAAGATTCAATGCTTTTCCTAGGCTGCCCACAGGTGGAAAACCATAAGTTCGCCTTTGTTTATCAGTAATGGGACAAGGAGTGTGAGCCCTGGAGTAGGGAGATGCTGGCTAGGACAAGGTGTGAACTTGGAAGGTCAGCCCCCAAGCCAAGGGCAGGCAAGGAGGCCAGAGGTGTGGTTCAGTGGAGCCCAGCCTCCCCCAGGTGGCCCCTGGAAATGGTGATCCAAAGGGAGGAGCCAGAGGTTGAAGCCCAGCCCAAGGGGCGTGTATAAGCAGTCTGCCAGGCCTTGCCTCAGGCCCTGGCTGCATGGAAGATGGGACTCAGGCCTAGGAGTGTCAGGTTTGGGTTCAGACCATGGCTTCAGGACCTATCCACCACACGTCCCTGAGTGACTCCCCTCTGAACCCGTTTCTTCAGCTAGGAAGCGGCGACAGGTGACCGTGCATTAACACATAAAAGTGTCTTCTGGATATGTGTCAGGGATGCAGTAAGGGATCATGGGTTTTCACTGGGAGTCCTCGGACCAAAGAAGGAGCAGAAACAGCAAAAGTGCGTGGGGTCCTCTGGGGAGAGGAAGGAAAAAGATCAGAGGGCTGGGAATGAGGACACATTGGTGTTTGGATGCAACATGCAGGCAGAAAGGATGGGAAGCCAGAGCTGGGCTGGCGAGGAGGAGATACTCACTGAGTCAGGGGGCCCCATCAGGACAGTGGGCCACCACCATCTCAAGAGAAAGGGTTACCAGTGTTTGGAAAATTCACAACCAGCAGTGATTTCAGACCCCAGGGTGGAGGGGTGTGATGAGCTGAGATAGGGTGGGAGATTAGATGAAAGTAGGGGTGTAGTGGTGAGGGCTAGGTGTTCTCCTGACCTGTAGGGACTTCAGCTGGTTTCCTCATTAACAAACTGGGTGCCTTGAGCTATGAGTGCTGCCCCCCACAACAACCAGGTCTAAACATTTAACTCAGGAGGACTTGGAGGACAGGGCAGGGCTCTATAAACCCTGCTAGGAATAAAGGAACAAGTAGGATCTGGAGGGGACTCGGAGGGAGGGTGTGGAAGCAAGGGAGGGTGCAAAACTGGCCCAGAGGAGGGACATCACCAGGTAGCCATTCCACCAATGCTGAAACTGAGCTGCTGTCACTGGGACATGAGCCTGATCATCCATCTCCAAGTCCCATGACCTTTTCATTTTCTTCTCTTGACCAGAGACGAACATGGCATTTTAGTGAAGTGCTGGGTCAGTAAGAGCTGGGGTGGTTGTCTCTGTCACTTGAGCAGATAGCAGATTATGAAGCAAAGAGGTTGAAACATCTCTCGGGAAATGACTGAGGACCTCAGGTCACAGAAGAGGTGCACAGTGGGTGCTCCATGTCAACTAACAGTGACAAGGTCTGGACGACCCTAAATACCATTATATCTAATCCAAGCTTTTTTTTTTTTTTCCTTTTAATACTTTATTCTATTTTACAGTACTGTATTGGTTTTGCCATACATTGACATGAATCAGCCACAGGTGTACACGATCTCCCAATGCTGAAGCCCCCTCCCACCTCCCACCCCACACCATCTCCCTGGATCATCCCGTACACCAGCCCCAAGCATCCTGTATCCTGTATTGAACATAGACTGGCACTTTGTTTCTTATATGATAGTATACATGTTTCAGTGTCATTCTCCCAAATCATCCCACCCTCTCCCTCTCCCCCAGATGTCATAAGGCAATGTGTTTCACGAGGAGCTTCTGACCAAGATGAATGAGTTCAAGTTGTTTAGTAGTGTCCGACTCCTTGCAACCCTAGGGACTGTAGCCCACGAGGCTCCTCTGTCCATGGAATTCTCCAGGCTAGAATACTGGAGTGGGTTACCATTCCCTTCTCCAGGGGATCTTCCCAACCCAGGGATAGAACCCAGGTCTCCTGCATTGCAGGCATCCGAGCCATCAGAGAAGCTTAACCAGTTCATATATACATAAGTGTGTGTGTGTGCATATACACTTACGTACATATATACTTCTAAATATTTATTTTTAAAAACTGAAGTATAGTTGATTTACAATGTATTAGTTTCTGGTATACAGCAAAGTTATTCAGTGGCACATACATTTATACATATTCTCTTTCATATATACTTCCGACGTAAAAACTTTAAAAACTCACCTCCAAAAGAACTTTTATAAACATACCAAATTAAGACCATCTCCAGCACTCAGATACAGATCAGAACAGATGACTGTGGTGTGAGGACACAGCCTGCACCCGACATTTGCTTTATTTTCTATTATTAACATATCTATTTTATTTTTTACATTTATATTTACATTCAAACAACCAGTGAACGGTACCTGTTCTTGTAGCACAGACCTTCATTTTAATGATTCTGAATACACAAAATGGTCCCGTGGGGACGGGAATGCTGGTGAGAACCTGTGAAGGAGATTCTGCACCAGCAAAGACAGCCCCAGTTCAAGGCTTGCTGGAGAAATGTGCTGAGAAAGGGTATTTTTTTTTTAAATCTCAAAAATGATAAATGGACATTTTTGAAATTATAAAGGACCCATGTAAATCTATTCATCTAAAAAAGCTAGAATCCTAGTTGAAAACGGGCAAAAGACATATACATATAATCTATGTGTGAATAGATTTTTAAATAAAGACTAGAAAACTCTTTAATCTCATTAGCAATCAAATATAGCTAAAATAATTCCACCTTAAAATGAGGTACTATTTTTGCCCATAAAATTAACAAAAGATTTCTCATTTTTAATGACTCTACCAAACACAGATGAGAATGTAGTGGGCGAGGTGATGTAAGTTAGTACTACTTAGATGTTTAGAAAAACAATTTGGCGGAAGATATGAAGAACTTTTAAAAAGTTGGTATCTTTAAATCTAGTAATTCCATGCACAGGAAAATATCCTAAGGAAATAATCTGTCATTTGGGGCAAAAAAAAATTTTGTATATATATATATATACACACATACAATTATATATATGGAAAATCCCATATATTTTGGAAAAAATAATGGAAATCATCTAATAGTCAACGAATGGAACTGGTGAAAAAGTATTTTATAGTCTCATATTATTTGGGCATTAAAGACATTATTCAGGTATTGAAAATAGGTTTATGAAGATTTTGAGATTAAAAGGGGAATTTCTTAAGTTAAAAAAAAGAGGAAGTTTATAAGGATGAGCACAACTATCAAATAATTAGAAAAATGATGGGAAAGAAATGCATCAAATTGCTAACATCAGCTATCCCTAAGGGATGGGATTATGAGTGACTACTTTTCCTTCTTTCTGCTTTTTTGCATTTTCCAATATTTTTCGTTACACAAACATACATATACATATATCTATATCTATCTATCTATCTATATATGAATTAAGGAAAGACACAGCCTTTGGAGCCGAGAACAAATTTTGTCCACTGACACTAAATTTATCTTCTTCTTCCAAGCATTCGTATCTCCAGAGTCACCAAATATAGTCAAGACTAGGAAAAAAGCACTTCAAAGTCGGGCGAGGTCATTGCCCAGGAGAGGCCAAGGAGAGAAATAACTGGAGATCAATAGGCAGAAGAAGGAGGGAAACTCTAGCTAGTAAAAAAAACCAAACAAACACAAACAAAACCTCTCCTGGACCACAGCCAGCCAGTTCCATCCTCTTGGGTTCAGCAAGCATATGGAGGGGAGCTGACTTCTGATAGCCTGGCAGATCGGAGACCCTCCCTCACTTGGTGGGTGGATGGGCTGATGGTGCCTCAGAATTTAGAACCCAGGGCAGTGAGGGGTGGTCATGTCCTTGGCAAGCCCTTGATTTTTGCCTCTGTCCTTTGCGCATCTCCAGTGGATTGAACTTCTGACTCAGGACAGTCTTCCAGGTAGTTCTCTAGAAATCTAAGTCATCTTGGTCAAAGCCATCTGTCCGGTCCATGGGGAGGTTTATAAACCTCGTTTCTGTGGAAGCGAGACGTTTCACTACTGTTCTGGCTTCTAAGTCAGAGCCTTCCTCTCCCTCCTGCTCTGGAGCCGGGCCCTCCTTTCCCTCTTCTGGAGCCGGGCCCTCCCCTCTTTCCTGCTCTGGAGCCGGGCCCTCCTCTCCCTCCTGCTCTGGAGCTGGGCCCTCATCTGTCCCCTGCTCTGGAGCCAGGCCCTCGTCTCCCTCCTGCTCTGGAGCCGGGCCTTCCTCTCCCTCTTCTGGAGCCGGGCCCTCCTCTCCCTCCTGCTCTGGAGCTGGGCCCTCCTCTCCCTCTTCTGGAGCCAGGTCCTCCTCTCTCTCTTCTGGAGTCGGGTCCTCCTCTCCCTCCTGCTCTAGAGCTGGGCCCTCCTCTCCCTCCTGCTCTGGAGTCGGGGCCTCCTCTCCCTCCTGCTCTGGAGCTGGGCCTTCCTCTCCCTCTTCTGGAGCTGGGCCCTCCTCTGTCCCCTGCTCTGGAGCTGGGTCCTCCTCTCCCTCCTGCTCTGGAGCCGGGCTTTCCTCTCCCTCTTCTGGAGCCAGGCCCTCTTCTCCCTCCTGCTCTGGAGCTGGGCCCTCATCTGTCCCCTGCTCTGGAGCCAGGCCCTCCTCTCCCTCCTGCTCTGGAGCCGGGCCTTCCTCTCCCTCTTCTGGAGCTGAGCCCTCCCCTCTTTCCTGCTCTAGAGCCGGCCCCTCCTCTCCCTCCTGCTCTGGAGCTGTGGCTTCCTCTCCTTCTTCTGGAGCCAGGCCCTCCTCTGTCCCCTGCTCTGGAGCCAGGTCCTCTTCTCCCTCCTGCTCTGGAGCTGGGCCTTCCTCTCCCTCTTCTGGAGCCAGGCCCTCCTCTGTCCCTTGCTCTGGAGCCAGAACTTCCTCTTTGCTCTGCTCTGGACTCAAACCTTCCTCTGTCCCTTGCTCTGGAGTTCTGGCGCCTGATGGGACCCCTTCTTGCTCAGAAGCGGAGCTTTCTGGGTACATGCCTGTGACTTTTCTCTCTGGATCAGGGATGTCTGTGGCCTGATCTTCAGTGTTCCTCATGCATCTGTCCCATGGCTCATCTTCGGAGCCTTTCTGAGCGAGCAGAGAGCAGTTCCCCAGAGAGGACGTGCTGAAGGAAGAGAGGCCTGACCTGGGGCCTGACCTCTGTTGCAGGGGGTCTGCCCCTGGGGTCGGGCTCCTTTCTCCAGAAGCCTCACGGGACTGGCCATGTCCTAGGCTAACTTGAGGGCCCCCTTCTTCGTCACCTCCATGTCCTCCTCCTGTCTCTGACCGCTCCTCCCTTGCAGCCTCCGAGGCCTCTGTTGTTTCAACACCAGCATCTTGCCCGCCTGGACCCGGGCCGCCTCCCCCCAGGCCATGAGCCTCCCCAGTGTCCTCAGCCCCACAGCCCGCCTCCAGGCCTCCTTCCTCACCACCCATGCCCTGCTTCCTCATCCCCAGCCCCTCCCAGGGGTCGCTGCCTACACAGGGCTCTGTTTTCCCCTCTTTCTTCTGAGCACCTGCCTCCTCCTCTGTCCCCCAGGGGTCTTCATCCCTGCCGAGGGTCTGGTCCCCGTCCTCTGCTCCGGAGCCCTGGCCTGATCCCAGCTCAGGGTCTCCATCAGTTCCCCGGACAGTGCCTGTCCCCAAGGGGTCCCAGGGAAGGGGCTCCACCTCCCTCTCCACAGCGGGGCCCACCTCCGTTGTCTCTCTGTCAGCACACCCTCCTTTCTTCTTCTGCAGAATGTGTTGCAGGTCGAAGGCCTTTCTGATGGGTGCGCTGGCTGACCCCACAGCATCCACTGGGGATGCGGGAACCATTTTCTTCCTCACGCAGGCCTCGCAGGGACAGAACTCCTCCCCCTTGGCCTCTACCGCAAGTTGGGCCCCCAGTGCACCTCTGAAGATCGGCAGGTCCTCCAGGGAGAAGGAGGGCAGCCCCCGGCCTCGCGTCTGCTCAGAGAAGGGCGAGATGTTGCGCAAGGCCTGGAGGCGCCGCCTGCGCTGCTCCGTCTGCAGGGATGCCTCCCAGCGAAGGGCTTCCCTGGGCGGCCCCGTGCCCGCGCCCCCTGCCCAGCTCTGGACCTTGAGAAGCTCCTTCTCCACACTGTCCTGGAGCCGCTGGCCCACGTCCTGCTGCAGCTCGGCCACCATCTGGTCCAGCAGATGGTCGCCCTGCAGGCCCCAGCGGGTGCAGAGCTCGGCTGTGGCAGCAGCGAGGTGGTCCATGAAGGCCTTCTCCATCTTCTTCAACAACTTGGACACCCACATGGGGTCCGAGATCAGAGACCCCCTGCGGCCCTTGCAAGCGCCCCTCTCACCAGCCCCCTGGGTGAGCTTGTCCAGGGTTTGCCCACAGCCAGTCTCAGCTGCTCCGAGCAACTTCTCCAAAGGGGGCTCAGCTTTGGAGCCACTTTGACTCTCACTGGCATCCAGGTACCTCTCGCTGAGGCTCCTGGGGGGCTCTGGTGGGCTCCCTCTCCTCCCTGAAGAGCTCTGCATGGCAACAGCAGTGGGGTCTCCTGGCTCCTCTTCATGCAGGCTCTTATTTTCCCAGACACCAGCCCCATCCTGAGAGCCTGCCCCTGACAATTCTAGTTCCATGATTCCTTCCTCTTCCGGAAACCCTCTGACACCCTCTACTTGCAGTTCTGCTCTTTCTTTTTCTTCTTTTATTTCTTCCAATTGTACCCCCTCTTCCTGCATTGTGTCTTTCTCTCCTTGGTCCGGGTCACCCCCCAGCGTCTGCTCCCTGCTGTTTTTTTCTGCCTGGTCCTCACTGGCAGCACCCTCAGCCTCATGACTACTCAGCTGTCGGTTTCCTGGAACTTCTCGATTCCCTGAGTTTCTGGAATCAGGCCCCTGGCAGGAGATACTTAAGGGCTGCTCCATCTTCTCAGACACCAGGCTGCAGTCCACGGTGCAGTGTCCACTGCCCTCCCCCGAGCCTCCAGAACCACTGCCGACATCCACCCCAGAGGAGGATGTGGGCCTGAAGTCCTCGGTTGCAACGTGGGGCCCGAGGGCCGGCAGGGCGTGTTGCCAGCCGAGCTCCCGGAGGTCTGATTCCAGCTCACTGTTCCTGAGGCCACTCCCTGGCCACAGGGCCTGGAAGGTACTTAGGAGCTCCTGGTACCGAGGGGTGTCTGTGAACCTCACTTTGCTAGTGGGAGACCCAAGATCATCATCATCAAAGAAGTGGAGCCTGGCGAGACAGGTAATGAGGGCCTGGGCAGAGCGGCTGAGCCTCCTGCCCGCTGAGTGGGACACTTCAGGCAGACTGCTGGGCCGGCCCGGCCGGGACCCCATCAGCACCTTCATGATCTGTAAGGAGGTGGAGACCCTGCTGGGAAGCACGCGCTGGCCCTTCTCACCGTCCACAGCCACTCCTTTGCCTGTTCCAGCCTCCGTAGGGGTTTCTGACACTCCATGGCAAGGCAGACCCTCTCCTGACTTGGGACCAGCACTGCTAGCCACTGGAAAGGCTTTATCTGGTTCTGCTTCCTCACTGGCCGCCTGTTCCAGGGGCAGTTGTCTGGCCCAAACTGATCTTTCCAGGCCATCTGGGGAATGTTTGTCCACAGGGTCCTCTTGGAGGCCTTCCAGACCATGCCCGGCCACATCCTCCCCCTTGTCCTCCAGCTCGTGTTTCATGGGCTCCTCCGGGATGTTGCTCAGCCATGCACGGACCACGGCTTCTGGGGAGGCTCGGGGCAGAGCCCCCAGCAGCTCGCCGCCACCTTCCTCGGGCTCCTCCAGGCCTCCTCCTCTGCCTAAGAGCTTCCCCTGGACCATTCTCCCGAGCTGGGGACCACTGTGAGGGCTGCCCCTTCTCACAGCTCTGACTGCTCTCCCTGAGGCTGCTCCCTGAGAGCCAGGGGGCCGCGGATGCCACGCATCCAGCTTTTCATCTCCTACCTGCTCCCCACGAGGCTCCCCATCAGTGCTGCGGGCACCCTCGCTGCGGCTGCCTGAAGGATGCCTCTTGCCCAAGGGCCGTGTCTTGGGGGGCGTGGGACGGTACCTGCTGCACACCCAGCAGGCCTTGGAGGAAGGCCTCTGGCTGCCCTGCGGCTGTGGGGCTGGCATCGTCTGTATTGTCCCACAGGAGGACCCCTGAGCCAGGGATGTGCCCAGGTGTGAACAGCAGCTGCCCCAGTGTGCTCCCAGCTTCCCTCCCTCAGGCCACCCGGCTGGCAGGACTAAGGGCCAGGAAGGCTGGAATTTGTCACCCTCAGTCTTTTCACCAAAGCCATCAGCTGGGGCACTGAAAGGGCCAGATGTGTTTGAAGGTGTGAGAGCCGGTGAGCATGGCCTGAACTCAGGGCCCCCTTCGGTCTCAGCAGAGGGAGAATCGGGGAGGTGGAAATTGGAAACAGAGTCAGAATTGCTCCCAGGGGTAATGGGGATGCTGCTTAGCCTGCGTGTGTCCTGGGAATAAAGGGAGGCCGAGAAGGGTGGCCCTGGGTCCCAGGAGGCCCGGTTCCAGGTGCCCTGTGGGCTTTCAGAAAGGCTGGGTGGGGAGCCGTGTGCGTGGGCCCTGTCTCTGCTGGATGGCCCCGGCATTGGCCGGGACCCAGGCGAGTCCAGCGGGCAGTTGATGTCCTTAGGGCTGTGGTGCTTCCTGGGGCGGGCCCTCTGGGCCCCTCGGCTGCGGACAGAAATGCTGGCTGAGGTCAGCGTGCTGGCTCTGCTCTCCTGCTTTCCGCTCCTGCTCAGGGCTGAGGCACAGGCAGAAGGTGGGGTGTAGCCTCCCGAATCACCCCCAGAAGCAGCCGGGCCCCAAGTCGAGGGTGGCCTCACCCCAGACCTATTTCTGGCCTGGGGGTGCCCTGCTCCCTGTCCAAACTCCTCTGACTGTGGGTCCTTGTTCCCTGTAGACGAGGGGCTCACAGTGGGGGAAGCTGGAACTCCCTGCTGGGTGGCCCCCCGGGGAGTCTTGCTGGGGCGGCCCTGGGACAGCTTGTCCCTTTCGCTGCACTCCTCCTGAGACCTGGCGCTCGCGGAGGAGTCCGGAAGAGCATCTGTCAGGCCGCGGGTCCTGGGTTTCAGGCAGCCAGCATGGTCCCTGCAGCCCAGCGCTGCTCCCTTGCCTCTGCCTGCACCAGCCCCTGAGGCCAGATGTGGGCCGCGGCTGGCCACAGCATCCTCCAGGGACCCAGAGCAGCAGGAGGAGTTTGGCTCAGAGCCTACAGGGGGTGTGTCGCTGGAGGCAGGGCTGGCCCTGTCCTTGCTCCCTCTTTTCCTGCTGGCGACCCTGTGGCTCCTGGGGGCCCTGGAGTGGGAGTTCTGGGTTAGCCCAGACCTCCACNGGGGTCCCAGGGAAGGGGCTCCACCTCCCTCTCCACAGCGGGGCCCACCTCCGTTGTCTCTCTGTCAGCACACCCTCCTTTCTTCTTCTGCAGAATGTGTTGCAGGTCGAAGGCCTTTCTGATGGGTGCGCTGGCTGACCCCACAGCATCCACTGGGGATGCGGGAACCATTTTCTTCCTCACGCAGGCCTCGCAGGGACAGAACTCCTCCCCCTTGGCCTCTACCGCAAGTTGGGCCCCCAGTGCACCTCTGAAGATCGGCAGGTCCTCCAGGGAGAAGGAGGGCAGCCCCCGGCCTCGCATCTGCTCAGAGAAGGGCGAGATGTTGCGCAAGGCCTGGAGGCGCCGCCTGCGCTGCTCCGTCTGCAGGGATGCCTCCCAGCGAAGGGCTTCCCTGGGCGGCCCCGTGCCCGCGCCCCCTGCCCAGCTCTGGACCTTGAGAAGCTCCTTCTCCACACTGTCCTGGAGCCGCTGGCCCACGTCCTGCTGCAGCTCGGCCACCATCTGGTCCAGCAGGTGGTCGCCCTGCAGGCCCCAGCGGGTGCAGAGCTCGGCTGTGGCAGCAGCGAGGTGGTCCATGAAGGCCTTCTCCATCTTCTTCAACAACTTGGACACCCACATGGGGTCCGAGATCAGAGACCCCCTGCGGCCCTTGCAAGCGCCCCTCTCACCAGCCCCCTGGGTGAGCTTGTCCAGGGTTTGCCCACAGCCAGTCTCAGCTGCTCCGAGCAACTTCTCCAAAGCGGGCTCAGCTTTGGGGCCACTTTGACTCTCACTGGCATCCAGGTACCTCTCGCTGAGGCTCCTGGGGGGCTCTGGTGGGCTCCCTCTCCTCCCTGAAGAGCTCTGCATGGCAACAGCAGTGGGGTCTCCTGGCTCCTCTTCATGCAGGCTCTTATTTTCCCAGACACCAGCCCCATCCTGAGAGCCTGCCCCTGACAATTCTAGTTCCATGATTCCTTCCTCTTCCGGAAACCCTCTGACACCCTCTACTTGCAGTTCTGCTCTTTCTTTTTCTTCTTTTATTTCTTCCAATTGTACCCCCTCTTCCTGCATTGTGTCTTTCTCTCCTTGGTCCGGGTCACCCCCCAGCGTCTGCTCCCTGCTGTTTTTTTCTGCCTGGTCCTCACTGGCAGCACCCTCAGCCTCATGACTACTCAGCTGTCGGTTTCCTGGAACTTCTCGATTCCCTGAGTTTCTGGAATCAGGCCCCTGGCAGGAGATACTTAAGGGCTGCTCCATCTTCTCAGATACCAGGCTGCAGTCCACGGTGCAGTGTCCACTGCCCTCCCCCGAGCCTCCAGAACCACTGCCGACATCCACCCCAGAGGAGGATGTGGGCCTGAAGTCCTCGGTTGCAACGTGGGGCCCGAGGGCCGGCAGGGCGTGTTGCCAGCCGAGCTCCCGGAGGTCTGATTCCAGCTCACTGTTCCTGAGGCCACTCCCTGGCCACAGGGCCTGGAAGGTACTTAGGAGCTCCTGGTACCGAGGGGTGTCTGTGAACCTCACTTTGCTAGTGGGAGACCCAAGATCATCATCATCAAAGAAGTGGAGCCTGGCGAGACAGGTAATGAGGGCCTGGGCAGAGCGGCTGAGCCTCCTGCCCGCTGAGTGGGACACTTCAGGCAGACTGCTGGGCCGGCCCGGCCGGGACCCCATCAGCACCTTCATGATCTGTAAGGAGGTGGAGACCCTGCTGGGAAGCACGCGCTGGCCCTTCTCACCGTCCACAGCCACTCCTTTGCCTGTTCCAGCCTCCGTAGGGGTTTCTGACACTCCATGGCAAGGCAGACCCTCTCCTGACTTGGGACCAGCACTGCTAGCCACTGGAAAGGCTTTATCTGGTTCTGCTTCCTCACTGGCCGCCTGTTCCAGGGGCAGTTGTCTGGCCCAAACTGATCTTTCCAGGCCATCTGGGGAATGTTTGTCCACAGGGTCCTCTTGGAGGCCTTCCAGACCATGCCCGGCCACATCCTCGCCCTTGTCCTCCAGCTCGTGTTTCATGGGCTCCTCCGGGATGTTGCTCAGCCATGCACGGACCACGGCTTCTGGGGAGGCTCGGGGCAGAGCCCCCAGCAGCTCGCCGCCACCTTCCTCGGGCTCCTCCAGGCCTCCTCCTCTGCCTAAGAGCTTCCCCTGGACCATTCTCCCGAGCTGGGGACCACTGTGAGGGCTGCCCCTTCTCACAGCTCTGACTGCTCTCCCTGAGGCTGCTCCCTGAGAGCCAGGGGGCCGCGGATGCCACGCATCCAGCTTTTCATCTCCTACCTGCTCCCCACGAGGCTCCCCATCAGTGCTGCGGGCACCCTCGCTGCGGCTGCCTGAAGGATGCCTCTTGCCCAAGGGCCGTGTCTTGGGGGGCGTGGGACGGTACCTGCTGCACACCCAGCAGGCCTTGGAGGAAGGCCTCTGGCTGCCCTGCGGCTGTGGGGCTGGCATCGTCTGTATTGTCCCACAGGAGGACCCCTGAGCCAGGGATGTGCCCAGGTGTGAACAGCAGCTGCCCCAGTGTGCTCCCAGCTTCCCTCCCTCAGGCCACCCGGCTGGCAGGACTAAGGGCCAGGAAGGCTGGAATTTGTCACCCTCAGTCTTTTCACCAAAGCCATCAGCTGGGGCACTGAAAGGGCCAGATGTGTTTGAAGGTGTGAGAGCCGGTGAGCATGGCCTGAACTCAGGGCCCCCTTCGGTCTCAGCAGAGGGAGAATCGGGGAGGTGGAAATTGGAAACAGAGTCAGAATTGCTCCCAGGGGTAATGGGGATGCTGCTTAGCCTGCGTGTGTCCTGGGAATAAAGAGAGGCCGAGAAGGGTGGCCCTGGGTCCCAGGAGGCCTGGTTCCAGGTGCCCTGTGGGCTTTCAGAAAGGCTGGGTGGGGAGCCGTGTGCGTGGGCCCTGTCTCTGCTGGATGGCCCCGGCATTGGCCGGGACCCAGGTGAGTCCAGCGGGCAGTTGATGTCCTTAGGGCTGTGGTGCTTCCTGGGGCGGGCCCTCTGGGCCCCTCGGCTGCGGACAGAAATGCTGGCTGAGGTCAGCGTGCTGGCTCTGCTCTCCTGCTTTCCGCTCCTGCTCAGGGCTGAGGCACAGGCAGAAGGTGGGGTGTAGCCTCCCGAATCACCCCCAGAAGCAGCCGGGCCCCAAGTCGAGGGTGGCCTCACCCCAGACCTATTTCTGGCCTGGGGGTGCCCTGCTCCCTGTCCAAACTCCTCTGACTGTGGGTCCTTGTTCCCTGTAGACGAGGGGCTCACAGTGGGGGAAGCTGGAACTCCCTGCTGGGTGGCCCCCCGGGGAGTCTTGCTGGGGCGGCCCTGGGACAGCTTGTCCCTTTCGCTGCACTCCTCCTGAGACCTGGCGCTCGCGGAGGAGTCCGGAAGAGCATCTGTCAGGCCGCGGGTCCTGGGTTTCAGGCAGCCAGCATGGTCCCTGCAGCCCAGCGCTGCTCCCTTGCCTCTGCCTGCACCAGCCCCTGAGGCCAGATGTGGGCCGCGGCTGGCCACAGCATCCTCCAGGGACCCAGAGCAGCAGGAGGAGTTTGGCTCAGAGCCTGCAGGGGGTGTGTCGCTGGAGGCAGGGCTGGCCCTGTCCTTGCTCCCTCTTTTCCTGCTGGCGACCCTGTGGCTCCTGGGGGCCCTGGAGTGGGAGTTCTGGGTTAGCCCAGACCTCCACTGAGAGGCCGACCACTCTCCCTGGGAGGTGTACAGGGGGTTCATCCAGATCTCGTATCTAGACCCTTGCTGCCGCTGGCCTTGGTCAAAGGCTCCCAGCCCTCCCGCCTCACAGGGCCCCAGTCCCTGTGCCCCAGGCTCCGGTGGGTTCCTAGAGAGGCCTTTCCACACACAGCCAAGGAGATCTGCCTCCCCATCATCGGGGCCCTCCCTACTGGTCGCGGTGAGGGTGCTGGCCCTCCCGAGCCTCCTGGACCACAGAAGCGAGTCCTCCCCCAGCAGGTGGAAGCGGACTTTCATCTCTACAGATAGGCTGCCATCCTCATTCATGCTCACATTCTTCTCGATGTCTTCACCTGCCACCAAGGGGCCGAGCCGGCTGGGAGTGTTCAGCAGGTGCCTGTTGGGGGCAGGGCACATGCAGGCACGATGCGGGCACACTGAGGGGTCGCTGTGCCCTGACCTCTCCGACATCAGGGAGAACTGCCGCGGCCTGTTCTCCAGCCTGGACCGTGTATGGATCACGCTTTGTCTGGCCTTGGGCCCCCAGCTCCCTGGCGCACAATGACGAGCAAGAGAAAAGAGGGAAAGATAATGAGCTGCTGGTGGAAGCTTCAGGGCAGAAGAGTCAAGGTCACGAGCCTTTTACAGCCTGTACACCCCTCTCTGTATGCTACCATCTCAGTTGTGTCTGACTTTTTATGACCACAAGGACTGTAGCCCAACCAGGCTCCTGTGTCCATGGCATTCTCCAGGCAATAATACTGTGTACCCCTGCCACCTCCCAAACCAGCAGTTAGGACAGAAACCACTCTAGAATGAATCTTCGCAGAGTTCCCAGGAGGAACTCTGGGGGTATAGCCCAGGGAGATGAACAGTATAGCCCAGGGAGATGAACTTGAAGTCCGAGTTTAGTCTCAACCCTGCCACTTCCTAGCTGCGTAAGCTTTGGCAGAGCCTCTTTCCTGAACTGTAAAAGTAATAGATCTATCTGGCAGGTTTGTTTTGAGGATGCAAGGCAGTGCATAGGAGACTTCCTCAGAGTTCTGGCACAGAGTAGGTTCTTCACAGACAGTAGGGTGGGCTGTAGAGCATCAGTGCCCTGAGTTAACTTCTAGCCCTCTTCACTCCCACCCCCAGGACAGGAAATTAAATCAGTAAGTTGTTGCATACACCCGTGATTGTATAACTGTAAGATGCTTTGCAATTACTAGTGGTGATTTATCATTTATCATCTGAACACTCATCAAGTTTTGGGGTTGATAAATGATGGCAAGGAAGGGTCTACACAGTTCAGCTCAGTTCAGTCGCTCAGTCGTGTCCAACTCTTTGTGACCCCATGAATTGCAGCATGCCAGGCCTCTCTGTCCATCACCAACTCCCAGAGTTCACTCAGATTCACGTCCATCGAGTCAGTGATGCCATCCAGCCATCTCATCCTCTGCTGTCCCCTTCTTCTCCTGCCTCCAATCCCTCCCAGCATCAGGGTCTTTTCCAATGAGTCAACTCTTACAGATGACAGCTAAACTTGTCCCTCAGCATGAAAAAGAGAAAAAGAGGGGGTCACTGGGGATAGAAAGACGTGACCCTGAGAAAGAAAGAAACCCCTAGTACTTTCTCATTTTATCTCCTGAGCTAACACTTGGCAAAGAGGAAGTGGCTGGTGGAGGCTGAGCCTATGGCCAGCAAAAGAGCAGATTCCCTTGAGTCCACCTGGGTAGGAGGTTTGCCAAGCTCTGCTCCTCCATAAGCATCAAGTGAGACTGAGGCTTCTCCCAGGGGAGTGGCTGGGATTGACAGGTCTCTGTCCAGAACTTGACATCAGCAATCACAGAAACCATTGTTGTCATTCTCTTAATAGCTTTTCATAAAGGATGTTATTTTGATTATTCACCAAATTTGCCCATAGTAATTCCAATAATTTTATTGAAAATTTTCTCTGTACTTGTTGATTGTGCTTTAATTTTTTTTAATAACAAAGACTACCTCTGGCACATAGACTTTTTGGATGGGTATATGGCTGGCTGCACAGACTGATGGATGGATGGATGATCCATGGCTATGATTTGTTTCTTTGCTCTATTTGATCCCCACTGTTGCCTAAGAGAGTGATTACTCTTGAAAGATGCAAATGCCACATACCCATGATTCACTGTACCCATAATGTTATACCCACTGTGGTCCTTAATAAAAGCTTATTTTAGATCCTAGAATCTTAGAGCTCAAGGTCTCTTAATTCTGCTCTCTTTAAATACCAGACTCCTCTCTCTCCTATCCCAGTCAACTGTCCAGCTCAGTTAATGCGATGAGAAGGAGGAAGGGGCAAGAGAGACCTCTAGAGACCTGAGATGCCCAGGTGTGAAGTCAAAGGCAGGTTTCCTAAGTGATCTAGAAATGATATCTGCCCGGCCCTCCTGAATCATCATCCAGTGCAAATAAACTGGGCATCCTCCAGACCCAACTCACCACTTTTGTTCCTTGAAGTCTGCCTAGATGAAGGTTCACTTCCTTTTCTTCTGATATCTTCCATTACCAGCGGTCTGAAGGGCTCGAGACCGGCGCACACCAGCACAGAGGGGCTTCGCAGCAGAGCCTTCAGAGAGTCCACCTGGGGAAGGAGAGTGTGGAGTCAGGAGGCCTGGTCTGCAGGACCCCCTTCTTCCCAGCAAAGCACAGGTAGAGGGGGGAATTGAACCCATGTTTCCTGATTGGCAGGCGGATGCTTTACCGCTGAGCCACCTGGGAATCCCACATATATACATCCATCTCTCTTTCCTGATTTCCTTCCCATTCGGGTCACCACAGAGCACTGCGTAGAGTTCTCTGCACTGTACAGTGAGTGAGTGAGTGAAGTCGCTCAATCGTGTCTGACTCTGCGACCCCATGGACTATAGCCTACCAGGCTTCTCCATCCATGGGATTTTCCAGGCAAGGGTACTGGAGTGGGTTGCAGTAGGTCCTTATTAGTCATCTATTTAATATACAGTATCAGTTGTGTCTGATGGCTTCTCTGGTGGCTCAGATGATAAAGAATCTGCCTGCAATACAGGAGACCTGAGTTTGATACCCGGATTGGGCAGATACTCTGGAGGAGGAAATGGCAACCCACTCCAGTATTCTTGCCCCTTGGACAGAGGAGCCTGGCAGGCTACAGTCCACGGGGTCGCAAAGAGTCAGACACGACTGAGCGACTAATACACACACACACACACACACAATTGTGTCAGTGCCTCTTTTAAAGGAATAACTGCCCGGTTCCATCTAAGTGTTTCGAGCTGAGATCTGGACAACTTTTTAAGGGAACGGTATCCTGGACAGCCTACCCTTTTCCCACTGGTCGTGTACACATGCTTCACGGGAAAGCGCAATAGGTCTGACGCTTTGCTGAGAAAGGCCGTCAGGTTCCTGGTGTTTCTGTGGCTGAGCACCACTGTCTGCTGGAGTCGAGGGTCCCCATTCTTAACCAGCGTGATCCTCCTCGAGGCTTTGAGACTTTTGCAGGTAGAGGCTGTTCCCGGTGCTTCGAATTCCCTCAACTGCTGAGCGGAAGGGCTTCTCCCCTGGGGGTGACCCAGTCCTCCAGGGGTCCTGGGGGGCTTCTTATCGGAGCAGAGATAGCAGCCACCATCCTGCAGCTGCTCCAGGGTGCTGAGGCCATGCAGACCCCGGGGTGTGGTGACCGAGCGCACCCCAAAAGAGAGTGGCACCCTCTGAGAGAGCTCGTCCATCAGGGCCCCGAAGCTCCTGAAGGCCCGCTGGTGAACGGCCAGGCGAACCCCAGCAAACCGGGGATCCCCTCGCTTGAGGAAGGTTATCTTCTTGGCCGGCGTGACCTGGGTGACAGAGGGGGTCCGGGCCACAGAAGGCAGGAGGCACTCGCGGTGGCCGGGGGCCGGGGCGTCCCTTGGAGTGCTGTTCATGGTGGGGAGGACCAGGCAGCTGAAAGGGATTGGAGAAAGGAAAGTCAGAGAGCAACCTGAGGGTCTGCGCGTTTCCTCCTGGCGTTGGCCCAGAGGCACTCCCTTTCCACCCCAAATCTTCCCCACCCTGTCTTGGAGAGGCACGTTCGTTCATTCTGATGAGCAGCTACTTCTGCCCAGTCACGTCTGACTCTTTATGACCCCATGGACTGTAGCCTGCCAAGCGCCTCTGTCCATGGTATTTCCCAGGCAAGAATACTGGAGTGGGTTACCTTCTCCAGGGGATCTTCCTGACCCAAGGATCGAACCCATGTCTCCTGCATCTCCTGCATTGCAAGTGGATTCTTTACCACTGAGCCACCCTGAAAGCCGTTTGATGAGTAGAAGGAAGAGCGAAGGTTTGGCATCAGAAGATATGAATTAAAATCCCATCCCCCACCTCCCACTTACTGCCTGTGCAACCCAAGAGGTTGATAACTAGTCTGCGTTTTGGTAAAATGCAGCCGTATTCATCTGTACAACACAATTCAATGATTTACGAATACAAAGCAAGCATCAATAGCTCAAAGGCATGGGGCGCAGAATCTGTAACCCTCAGGGAACCCAGCCCCCTGCTAGAGACAGCAGGGACCCAAGAAATACTAGTGATTGATGATACCCAGACTTCACAAGCTGCCCCCCACAGAGCCCAGGCCTGCCAATCACCGCCATGCACACAGTCAGGATCCAGTGAGGGGTCTCCCCTGATTACACAGGTTCAGACCTAGCAGGACCTGCGTTGTCATGCACATGGCAGGCGACCATAGTCTCCGCTGCTGCAGCCATCTCTCCTCACTCACGGTCCAGCCAGCGGCCACAGCTCTGTTTTGCCGTGGCTCACCACGTGCCCCCGTTCATTTTCGGGGAAAGCGCTCTGCTCTCATCTTTAAAATTTTGGTTCACAAGAGCACTTGTAATCGTCTCCCATCTCTGCACAAACTTTATAATTAGCTTCTTCAGCCTCCTTCCACCCAGCTAAGCCCTCTAAGCTGCTTTCTCAGCACCCCCCCACCCCCCACGCAGCACATCCCTGTAGCTGCCAGGCACTGCCCCTCAGGCACGCCTTCCAGAGGGCTACTTTGCTTCCTGCTTGATTGGCGGTTTCACTTGTGACCGTGAACATCCTTCTTGGCTCCTGTAGTCAGCACCATGTCCCCCGACATCACTGTGTTCCCAGTGCCATTGTGTACCCCCTTATCACCACATCACCGTCCCTCCAGAGTCTCTATGTCTTTTATTTTCACTATATCCTTATAGTCACCACGTCCCCAATGGGACCATGTCCCCCAGTGTCATCACGCCCCCCCCGTGCCACCATGTCCCCTAGTGTGGCCATGCGCCCCAGCATTACCACGTCACCCATAATCACCATATCCCCAGCATTGCTATGCCCCCAGGGTCACTGCAGTCTGCCACTCTGTCCTTCAGGGTCCATGTCTTCCAGTGTCCCCACCACCTCCAAGGACTGCTCCTCCCAGTCTACTCCTGAATAGAGAGCTCTCCTCCACACCTCCCAACAACAGCTCTGCAGGGATGGGAGAGACCGTGAAGGCAGAGGTCGTGCCGGCTCCCAGAAGACTCGGGCCCAAGAGTCTCATGGCAAAGTTGCGGTCAGCGCCCTCCGGTGCTGACGGCCCCTTCCCTCTGACATCCCTCTAGAAAATTCTAGGGCTAACTTCTTACTCTCCAGCCTCTTCGGCAGAAACAAACAGGCTCTGCTTCCCCTGCACAGTGAGTCACTGAGGACTGCCACCTCCTCCTCAGCCACAGGGAAGGGAGAAGCCAATCAATTTTCTTTTTCAAAGAGACAATGCACTTTTGATTCTTTCACCTTCAAAGTANAACAGACTCTGCTTCCCCTGCACAGTGAGTCACTGAGGACTGCCACCTCCTCCTCAGCCACAGGGAAGGGAGAAGCCAATCAATTTTCTTTTTCAAAGAGACAATGCACTTTTGATTCTTTCACCTTCAAAGTATCCTGGCCAGGATATTCATTCATTCATCTGTGTACCCAACAAAGATTTTTGAGCTTTAGTTATGTGCCAGCCTCTATGCTGGGCCCTGGAAATACAATGATTACTGAGACATGGCACTCATCTTCAAAAACATCCCATTCTGCTGTGGCGCTGCTGCTGCTGCTAAGTCACTTCAGTCGTGTCCGACTCTGTGCACCCCTATAGATGGCAGCCCACCGGGCTCCTCCATCCCTGGGATTCTCCAGCCAAGAATACTGGAGCAGGTTGCCATTTCCTTCTCCAATGCATGCATGCAACCCTATAGATGGCAGTCCACCAGGCTCCTCCGTCCCTGGAATTCTCCAGGCAAGAATATTGGAGTGGGTTGCCATGTCCTTCTCCAATTCTACTGTGGCAAGTAGGAGATAATTAAGATGCAGCATAAGACATGTTCTGAGATAGAGATACAGATAGAGATGTATTATAAACAGGGTGTGACTGAAAGCAGATCAAGGGGAATGCAAGTCAAGGAAGACTTCCTGAAGGAGGTGACGTGCCGAGTTCCTGAGCAGAGACCTGTAGGACAACTCAAGGATTAGCCAGAAAATGAGGAAGTTAGCACCAGAGTGGCAAATAGATACGGCCTTGGTGCCAACTCTGACCTGCCGGGTAGGCTGGCAGGGTGGGCAGAGGAGGTGCCAGGCTTCGTGTGTGCTGTGACCAGATGGCAATGCGGACAGCGCCAGGGTGGATGGGCCGTGCAGTGCCTGGCCTTCCCATCCCTGCTCTGCTCCCAGCAGTCGGGGCGGCGGCCTATGTGCAAAAGTGCGGTGGAAAGAGAAAGACTGGGTGTTCTGGAAGGGCCTTCAATGGATGGACGCAGAGCATCTGACAGGCTCTATTAAGGGAGCAGACAGAGGCTCCAGGGGGATGGAACAGCACTAACAGTAAGATCAGCTCTGGCCCCTAGAACTGCAATAGCAGAACACAGAGCCCTTTCTCACTGAAATCTGAGATCCCAAACAGGTAAGTGTGGAAGAAAGGGAGGGTAATTGAGTCTCGCAAAAGCTAGTGGAAAGTTGCTGTATGACAAAGGGAGCTCATTCTGGTGCTCATGATGACCTAGAGGGGTTGGGGCAGGATGGAAGGGAGATTCAAGACGGAGGGGATATATGTGTATGAATGGCTGATGCCCGTTGTTGTATGGCAGAAATCAGCAAAACATTGTAAAGCAATTATCCTCCAATTAAAAATAAATAAATTAATTAATTAATAAAAAGCAGAGGAGAAATAAGCAAGCATCACTGCAGGCTGAGTTTGCCTGGACTGCTCCTGCTTTGGCACTGAAGGGCCCTGGTGCTGGGATCCCCCACTCCCCTGCCACCCCAGGTCTCCTGATAGAGTCCCAGGATCAGGTGGGCCTCTACCTGGCACTGGCTTGGTTGGNCGAACAGGTAAGTATGGAAGAAAGGGATGGTAACTGAGTCTCGCAAAAGCTAGTGGAAAGTTGCTGTATGACAAAGGGAGCTCATTCTGGTGCTCGTGATGACCTAGAGGGGTTGGGGCAGGATGGAAGGGAGATTCAAGACGGAGGGGATATATGTGTATGAATGACTGATGCCCGTTGTTGTATGGCAGAAATCAGCAAAACATTGTAAAGCAATTATCCTCCAGTTAAAAATAAATAAATTAATTAATAAATAAAAAGCAGAGGAGAAATAAGCAAGCATCACTGCAGGCTGAGTTTGCCTGGACTGCTCCTGCTTTGGCACTGAAGGGCCCTGGTGCTGGGATCCCCCACTCCCCTGCCACCCCAGGTCTCCTGATAGAGTCCCAGGATCAGGTGGGCCTCTACCTGGCACTGGCTTGGTTGGCAGTGAGGCCAAGAAGAGCTGATTGCCTCGTGCAGTTGGATAAAGATGCTGCCACCAACGATGGGAAACCAAGTCTTAACGACCTGGCTGCCCCTCTGGGTGCACTCAGTTNGGCAGTGAGGCCAAGAAGAGCTGATTGCCTCGTGCAGTTGGATAAAGATGCTGCCACCAACGATGGGAAACCAAGTCTTAACGACCTGGCTGCCCCTCTGGGTGCACTCAGTTTGGGCCCTGGAAGTGAAGTGAGCGTTAGTCCCTCAGTCGAGTCCGACTCCTCAGGCGCCTCTGTCCACGAGGCAAAGATACTGGAGTGTCGTGCCATTTCCTTCTTCAGGGGATCTTCCTGACCCAGGGATCGAATCCGTGTCTCTTGCATTGTAGGTGGTTTCTTTACCATCCGAACCACCAGGGAAGCCCCTGAACCCAGCACCCAAACTGGAAAAGTCTCTTCGGATATACCAGCCGGCTATTCTCCCCTTAGCTTAAGGAATTTGAGCTGGAGCTTGTGTCGTTTGAAACAGAAAGGGACACAGAGCCTCCAAGGAGCAGCACCAGTGAACACTCAGCATTTCCCAAATTCCAAAACTGGATTTCTGAGCTAGGGGACCCCTGCGGGTGGGAGGGCAGGGCTCTGAAGCCCCTCCCAGATCCTCCCACTAGGTCCCCAGGGATGGAGATCAGTACAGTTCAGTTCAGTTGCTCACTCGAGTCCGACTCTTTGTGACCCCATAGACTGCAGCATGCCAGGCCTCCCTGTCCATCACCAACTCCCAGAGTTTACTCAAACCCATGTCCACTGAGTCAGTGATGCCATCCAACCATCTCAGCCTCTGTCGTCCCCTTCTCCTCCTGCCCTCAATCTTTCCCAGCATCAGGGTCTTTTCCAATGAGTCAGTTCTTCTCATCAGGTGGCCAAAATGTTGGAGTTTCAGCTTCAAAATCAGTCCTCCCAAAGAATATTCAGGGCTGATTTCCTTTAGGACGGATTGCTTGGATCTCCTTGCAGTCCAAGGGACTCTCAAAAATCTTCTCCATCACCACAGTTCAAAAGCATCAATTCTTTGGCACTTAGCTTTCTTTAGAGTCCAACTCTCACATCCATACATGATTAACTGGAAAAATCATAGCCTTGACTAGATGGACCTTTGTTGGAAAGTAATATCTCTGCTTTTGAATATGCTGTCTAGGTTAGTCATAACTTTCCTTCCAAGGAGCAAGCATCTTTTGATTTCATGGCTGCAGTCACCATCTGCAGTGATTTTGGAGCCCAGAAAAATAAAGTCTGTCATGGTTTCCATTGTTTCTCCATCTACTTTCCATGAAGTGATGGGGACAGATGCCACAATCTTAGTTTTCTGAATGTTGAGGTTTAAGCCAACTTTTTCACTCTCCTCTTTCACTTTCATCAAGAGGTTCTTTAATTCTTCGCTTTCTGCCATAAGGGTGGTGTCATCTGCATATCTGAGGTTATTGATATTTCTCCCGGCAATCTTGATTCCAGCATGTGCTTCATCCAGCCCAACATTTCTCATGATGTATTCTGCATATGAGTTAAATAAGTAGGGTGACAATACACAGCCTTGACGTACTCCTCTCTCATTTTGGAACCAGTCTATTGTTCCAGGTCCAGTTCTAACTGTTGCTTCTTGACCTACATACAGATTTCTCAGGAGGCAGGTCAGGTGGTCTGGTATCCCCATCTCTTGAAGAACTTTCCACAGTTTGTTGTGATCCACACAGTCAAAGGCTTTGGCATAGTCAATAAAGTAGAAATAGATGTTTTTCTGGAATTCTTGCTTTTTCAATGATCCAACAGATGTTGACAATTTGATCTCTGCTTCCTCTGCCTTTTCTAAATCCAGCTTGAACATCTGGAAGCTCACAGTACATGTACTGTTGAAGCTTGTCTTGGAGAATTTTGAGCATTACTTTGTNGGAATTCTTGCTTTTTCAATGATCCAACAGATGTTGACAATTTGATCTCTGCTTCCTCTGCCTTTTCTAAATCCAGCTTGAACATCTGGAAGCTCACAGTACATGTACTGTTGAAGCTTGTCTTGGAGAATTTTGAGCATTACTTTGTTAGCATGTGAGATGAGTGCAATTGTGTGGTAGTTTGAGCATTCTTTGGCGTTGCCTTTCTTTGGGACTGGAATGAAAACTGATCTTTTCCAGTCCGCCACTGCTGAGTTTTCCAAATTCGCTGACATATTGAGTGCAGCACTTTCACAGCACCATCTTTCAGGATTTGAAATAGCTCAACTGGAATTCCATCACTTCCTCTAGCTTTGTTCATAGTGATGCTTTCTAAGACACACTTGACTTCACATTACAGGATGTCTGGCTCTAGGGGAGTGATCACACCATCGTGATTATCTGGGTCATGAAGATCTTTTTTGTATAGTTCTTCTGTGTATTCTTGCCACCTCTTCTTAATATCTTCTGCTTCTGTTAGGTTCAGACAATTTCTGTCCTTTATCGTGCCCATATTTGCATGAAATGTTCCCTTGGTATCTCTAATTTTCTTGAAGAGATCTATGGTCTTTCCCATTCTATTGTTTTCCTCTATTTCTTTGCACTGATCACTGAGGAAGGCTTTCTTATCTCTCCTTGCTATTCTTTGGAACTCTGCATTCAAATGGGTATATCTTTCCTTTTCTCCTTTGCCTTTTGCTTCTCTTCTTTTCATAGTTATTTATAAGGCCTCCTCAGATAACCATTCTGCCTTTTTGCATTTCTTTTTCTTGGGGATGATCTTGATCCCTGTCTCCTGTACAATGCCATGAACCTCTGTCCATAGGCACATAGTGCCTCTGTCTTCAGGCACTCTGTCTATCAGATTAAATCCCTTGAATCTATTTGTCACTTCCACTGTATAATCGTAAGGGATTTGATGTAGGTCATCCCTGAATAGTGGTTTTCCCTACTTTCCTCAATTTAAATCTGAATTTGGCAATAAGGAGTTCATGATCTGAGACACAGTCAGCTCCCAGTCTTGTTTTTGCTGACTGTATAGAGCTTCTCTATCTTTGGCTGCAAAAAATATAATCAATATGAATTCAGTGTTGGCCATCTGGTGATGTCCATGTGTAGAGTCTTCTCTTGTGTTGTTGGAAGAGGATGTTTGCTATGACTAGTGTGTTCTTTTGGCAAAACTCTATTATTCTTTGCCCTGCTTCATTCTGTACTCCAAGACAAAATTTGCCTGTTACTCCAGGTGTTTCTTGACTTCCTACTTTTGCATTCTAGTCCCCTATAATGAAAAGGACATGTTTTTTTGGTTTTAGTTCTAGAAGGTCTCGTAGGTCTTTATAGAACAGTTCAAGTTCAGCTTCTTCAGCATTACTGGTCAGGGCATAGACTTGGATTACTGTGATATTGAATGGTTTGCCTTGGAAATGAACAGAGATCATTCTGACATTTTTAAGACTGCATCCAAGTACTGCATTTTGGACTCTTTTGTTGACTGTGAGGGCTACTACATTTTCTTTTAAGGGTTGGAGATAAGTGTCCCATATTCTTACATGCCCTGATGGGGGAAGGGGAAGAGTCACACAGGCCCTCAAAGGTGGGGAAAAGGGTTACTGCTCAGCTGATATGCAGAGTCACTTGCATGGGGTTATACCTCATCGTCACTTTCTTCCTTTCAAAATCAAAAGGTTTCTCTCCCTGTTGATTCTCTCCCTCTTCCCTTGTGGCTCAGCTGGTAAAGAATCTGCCTGCAATGCGGGAGACCTAGGTTCAGTCCCTGGGTTGGAAAGATGCCCTGGAGAAGGGAAAGGCTGCCCACTCCAGTATTCTGGCCTGGAGAATCCATGGACTGTATATAGTCCATGGGGTCACAAAGAGTCAGACAGGACTGAGTGACTTTCACTTTCTCTTCTCTCAGCAGGAGTGGAAGGACTTGATCTCTTTAACAAGACAAGACAGGTAGGGGGTACCAGGTCTGGCCCACTCGGAGGGTCCATGTAGCTCTTCTTTACCATGTATGACCAGGAGGGCCACATGGTGAGGAGACCCCTCCTCACAGTCCTTCCCCCATTAACTCACAGTGAAGGTGGGGGGCGGAGGATGGAGAAGGCTGTGGAGGAAGTGGGGAGCCTGACTCTTCCGAGTACAGGGAAGTATCAGGGAGAAGGGCAAAGAGATGACGGGGCAGAGCTGGGGGACAGCCAAAGATGTCCCCCAGCTGGGGTCACTTGGGGGAGACCAGTGGTGGATGAGAAGTATCTGAAATATCCAGATATCCAGAAATATCTAGATAAACACTCCGATAGCAAATGGCTTCTGCCCAGCTATGCCCGTTCCTGAGTGTTAAAGGGCATCTCCTTTTGAGCCCCCCAACCCCCTCCCACTCGGGACAGAGCCTCAGGGTATGTTGGGTTGAGCAGACTGGAGGAGGCTCTGATGGCGAGCTTTCCTGAAACCCCGGGAGGACCAGGGTCTGGCTGTTAGGCTGTGGTGAGTGGGCTCGGTCAACCCACAAACCGGAGGGCAAAGCACTAGTGCTTAGTGCTGCTACCGCTGTTCAGCCACTCAGGCGTGTCTGACTGTGACCCCAGGGACTGCAGCACACCAGGCTTCCCTGCCCCTCACTATCCTCTGGAGTTTGCTCAAACTCATGTCCGCTGAGTCGATGATGCCATCCAACCATCTCATCCTCTGTTGCCCCCTTCTCCTGCTGCCTTCAATCTTTCCTAGTGAAAAGGTCTTTTCCAGTGTGTCAGCTCTTTGCATCAGTTGGTCAAAGTATTGGAGCATCAGTCCTTCCAGAGAATATTCAGGGTTGATTTCCTTTAGAATTGACTGGTTGGATCTCCTTGCAGTCCAAGGGACTCTCAAGAGTCTTCTCCAGCACCACGGTTAGAAAGCATCAGTTCTTCAGCACTCAGCCTTCATGGGTCCCAGCAAAACCCAGACCCACAGTACCACATCCTAGCAATGTTGGGACTGGTTTAGGGCAGCAAAGGATGGGTGTGGGTGCTAGGGGATTTCAGGAGGAAGACAGGCAGCCAAGGAGGACTTCCAGCTGTGTGTGGGTTGGGGAGGGAAATGGAGAAAAACAGATTAAGGGGCAAAGGGGGAAAAAAAAAAAATAGAAGTCTCAGGAAATGTTCAGAAAGGTGACAGCCCTGGTGGAGGAATCCGGCAGAGTGGGCTTGCACGGGAGGAAATGATCTTGTTGGCATTCCTTCCAGGGGGCTAGGGTGAGAGGCTTGGGGCAGGGCAGGCAGCAAGAATGATGGATTCAGGAAGAGAATAAATAGGGTGAGAGAAGTCTCCAGGCAGGATGGAGGGCCAGCTTGGCAGACAGAAAACTTCAGTGGCAAAGACACTAAAGCTGACCTAAGAGGGAGGGAGCAGGAAGGGGTGGGAGTTGGAGGGGGGCGCAGTGGTTGCTGTGGAAAAACCTTGAAGGGGGATTGAGTGATGAATGTTACAAATAAACAACTGCAAGGAGTGAGGATGATGTGAACAGAAAAACGCTTGCAGCTCGCACGCCACCTCGAGGGAGAACCGCCGATGATCAGAGGCACCTAAGCCCCCACTGGGGTCTCCCAGTACTGCGTGGTCTACACAGGCTGTTGGGAGTCTGCAGACACTTTCAACACCACGTTTCAGTGCCTCGAATTTGCCGTTATTTTATGAGTCAAGAAGAAAGAAAGAAAAATTGGTGACAGACGGAGACATGCTGCTCATTGCAAGGTGCATCCTGACTTCAGGGATATTTAAACATGGCAGCAGGAGGCGGGCAGGAAATCTGCATTTTAAAGTCCATGAGTCACAGCAGGACACGGAGCTGAACGCAGCCTGCACGCAGATCCGTGAGAAAGACCCAGTCTCCAGCTGCTTCTGTCCTGACTCTTGTGAAGAGTACATATATGGCTTCACAGCTTACAAAAGGACGTGTGTCCTTTGACAGCCTAAAAGTCCATCAACAGATGAATGGATAAAAAAGATGTGGTGCATAAATAAAATAGAATATTACTCAGCCACTAAAAGGAAAGAAATAGGGCCATTTGTAGAGATATTGATGGATCTAGAGTCTGTCATACAGAGTGAAGTCAGAAAGAGAAAAGCAAATATCGGACCAAGGGATTCATGCTAATACAGCCTTGCAAAAATATTTCTTGAAACAAATATGTCATAGTAACGTCTCCTTCCCGGATAGTCACATATAAATTTAACATGTGAAAATGCGTACACTGAAGTGTTTTACTTTGTGACTATATTGTAACTTGTGAATTGGTATATATGTACAACCATGTGTTAGCCATTGCTCCCTTAAACAAAAATTGTGAAAATCCTTAGTATGGTGCTTGCATTCATGTCTTTGATAGCATTATTCAAAAAGAATTGGAGGCTTTTCCCCCACAAAATGCTTGCCATTCAGTTATTTTGTGTATATATAGATATATTTATGAGAATATTTGACACTACATAATTTTTGTGTGAAGTGAAAGTCACTCAGTCATGTCTGACTCTGCGACCCCATGGACTGTAGCCTGCCAGATACCTCTGCCCGTGGAATTCTCCAGGCCAGAATACTGGAGTGGGTAGCCGATCCCTTCTCCAGGGGATCTTCCCAACCCAGGGGTTGAACCCAGTCTCCTGCTTTGCAGGCAGATTCTTTTTACCATCTGAGCTACCAGGGAAACCCAAGAACACTGGAGTGGTTAGCCTACCCCTTCTCCAGTGGATCTTCCTGACCCAGGAATCAAACTGGGGTCTGCTGCATTGCAGGTGGATTCTTTATCAGCTGAGCCACCAGGGGAGCCTGGTAAAATTTTGTGTGGTCAAGTCTAAAATAAATAAATTATATGACTTCCTATACTCAAGGTTCTGAGTAGAGAATTCAGGAAGAAAATAAACAGAGTTCTAGTGAACGAAGTTCTAACAAGAGTAGAACTTACTTAACAGGTGTAAAGTAATCTTGCAGCCTTTATTGAGAGCTATAATGTGCTAGAAACGTGTTAGACAGAGAATTAGGCTCAGTGTTCTGAGATGGGCTCGTGCCTCATGAAATTTAAAATCCAGGAAAGAAAACAGAAGCTCTGCACCCGAGTCCTCCTTCTTCGGCCCATGAATGTCCCCACTGTTTCCAGCAATCACAGGTTCAAGAGCCTCCTTGACTCTGCCAGTAACTAGCTGATTGCTGTGGGCAAGCGCCTTGACTTCTGGGAGTTTCCATTACTTTAATCCTAAAATGAAGATGTTAAACCAAAGGGCCGCTGAGTTTACAACTAGGAGTTTATGGGAAAAGATAGTGGATGACATTATGCTAAAAATGATTACCTTTGATGGAAGAACTGTTGAGAAAAATATCAAAGGCATTAGTTTTTAAAATTTTTCCAGGTGAGGGACTTCCCTGATGGTCCAGTGGCTAAGACCCCGAGCTCCCAATGCAGGAATTCTGGGCTTGATCCCTGGTCAGGGAACATAATCCCACAGGCTATAGCTAAGGGTTTGCATGCTGCAACTAAAGATTCTTCACGCCACAGCTAAGACCTGGCACAGCCAAATAGAATAAATATTAAAAACAAAATAATAAAAATAAAAAATTTCAGGGTAATACCTTACCCTTTCAAAATTCCAATAAAACCATGAACAGTGACCTTCTTCTAAATAATGAGCACATTCCCATATGTGCAAAATACTGCATACAATTTCAGGGGATATGGGCATCGAAAACCCACCCACAGAAAGCCGCCAGAGATCACAAAGCCCAAGTTACAAACCTTTGATGTAAGTCTAAGGATTTAACGTATAACATGGTGACCATAGTTGACACTGCATTGTATAATTGAAATTTGCTAAGAGAATAGAACTTAAATGTTTGCAACAACAACAATGAAAAAGAACCTTTGATGTAGTCCTTGAAGACGAGGAAACCCAAGAGAGGAGGAACAATAGAGAGAAAAAACGTGGAGCTCCGGTTTCCCAATATACACGGACGGTATGGGTTAAAAAGAGGCTATGTCTGTGAATATAAACCTACTTGTTTAACCTATGGCTCCTGAGAAAAGTTTTCACAAAGATGGTTCTCCTGGTGATAATGGAAAGACATACACACGCCAACACATTCATGGCAACTCAGGAAGAGAGACTCAGGGCTGGAAGAACCCAGATATCTGATATTGAAGCAGGAAGGAAAATCCTAGGAAAGTCTTAAAAAAAAAAAAACACCACCAGCATTCGAGTATCTTCCTGCCCCGCTCCCCACACACTTGCTAATATTCTTTAGACAGTTTATCAACAAGGAATTCGGCTAATGAGAAGAGCTTAAACTGCAGTGTGGGACAGCTGAGCTCCTTGCAGGCAGAAAGTGTTGGTGGCTGTGGCTCTCTTGTCCCAGGCAGTGCTTGGCACATCGTAAGTGCTTGACCCATCTCTGCAGAATAAATGATGCTTGGAAGGCCATGCAGTGGTAAGAGTGGGGTGAGTTCTTTGATCTTAGCTGCAGAATGTGGAATCTAGGAGGCTTCCCAGGTGGCTCAGTGGTGAAGAATCTGCCTGTCAGTGCGGGAGACTCTGGAGACACTAGTTCAACCCCAGGGTAGGAAAGATCCCCTGAAGAAAGAAATGGCTACCCACGCCAGTATTCTTGCCTGGAAAATTCCATGGACAGAGGAGCCTGGAAGGCTCCAATCCATCGCGTTGCCAAGAGTCGGACATAACTGAGTTCGCACACACATACGGGCACATTCTCACAGTTCTTGAAGCTGGCAGCCCAAGACCAAGGAGTTAACAGGGTTGGTCTCTCGCGAGGCCTCTCTCCTTGGTGTGTAGACAGCCATCTTCTCATGTCTTCACACAGTCTCCTCTCTGTGTCCTAATCTCCTCTTCTTATCCAGACAGAGTCCTATTGGATTAGTGCCCACCCTAATTAATCACCTCCTTTAACTCAATTACCTCTTGAAAAGTCCTGTGTCCAAATACAGAGTGCCCTGGGGTTAGCACTTCAGAATACGACTGTAGTGGGGAGCCAGGCGGGGAGTATGCAATTAAGCCCATATCTCCGGGAAAGGTTTTGAAAGTACCCACATCCACACTCCACCTTCAGAGATCCAGAGACTGGGTTTGACCAGAGGCCCAAATTAGCATTTAGTACTTAAAAGTGTTTTCAGTTTCTTTTTTAAAGTTCCCCAGCTGATTGGAACACCCCTAAGCTAAAGTAACAGCCGGACGCGATGCCATGCCAATAGGGTGCCNAAAAAAAAAAAACACCACCAGCATTCGAGTATCTTCCTGCCCCGCTCCCCACACACTTGCTAATATTCTTTAGACAGTTTATCAACAAGGAATTCGGCTAATGAGAAGAGCTTAAACTGCAGTGTGGGACAGCTGAGCTCCTTGCAGGCAGAAAGTGTTGGTGGCTGTGGCTCTCTTGTCCCAGGCAGTGCTTGGCACATCGTAAGTGCTTGACCCATCTCTGCAGAATAAATGATGCTTGGAAGGCCATGCAGTGGTAAGAGTGGGGTGAGTTCTTTGATCTTAGCTGCAGAATGTGGAATCTAGGAGGCTTCCCAGGTGGCTCAGTGGTGAAGAATCTGCCTGTCAGTGCGGGAGACTCTGGAGACACTAGTTCAATCCCAGGGTAGGAAAGATCCCCTGAAGAAAGAAATGGCTACCCACGCCAGTATTCTTGCCTGGAAAATTCCATGGACAGAGGAGCCTGGAAGGCTCCAATCCATCGCGTTGCCAAGAGTCGGACATAACTGAGTTCGCACACACATACGGGCACATTCTCACAGTTCTTGAAGCTGGCAGCCCAAGACCAAGGAGTTAACAGGGTTGGTCTCTCGCGAGGCCTCTCTCCTTGGTGTGTAGACAGCCATCTTCTCATGTCTTCACACAGTCTCCTCTCTGTGTCCTAATCTCCTCT
Organism: Raphicerus campestris; assembly: GCA_006410735.1. Classification (NCBI taxonomy): domain Eukaryota; kingdom Metazoa; phylum Chordata; class Mammalia; order Artiodactyla; family Bovidae; genus Raphicerus; species Raphicerus campestris. The sequence goes on along the minus strand of SJYW01041949.1, from coordinate 1,620,498 downwards.
TCTTATCCAGACAGAGTCCTATTGGATTAGTGCCCACCCTAATTAATCACCTCCTTTAACTCAATTACCTCTTGAAAAGTCCTGTGTCCAAATACAGAGTGCCCTGGGGTTAGCACTTCAGAATACGACTGTAGTGGGGAGCCAGGCGGGGAGTATGCAATTAAGCCCATATCTCCGGGAAAGGTTTTGAAAGTACCCACATCCACACTTCACCTTCAGAGATCCAGAGACTGGGTTTGACCAGAGGCCCAAATTAGCATTTAGTACTTAAAAGTGTTTTCAGTTTCTTTTTTAAAGTTCCCCAGCTGATTGGAACACCCCTAAGCTAAAGTAACAGCCGGACGCGATGCCATGCCAATAGGGTGCCAGCCCACGCAATGAGGTGAAGTCCAAGTACAATACAACAGAGGTTCATAGAAGGAGCCTCTGGCCGACACAACCAGAGACTTTGACAAAGACTTTCCAGTGGGTTGGGGGGATGGGAAGGTGTCTACTGCCAGAGCAGGGTGGGGCCTCCAGCAGCTTTGCAAGCAGGGCCTTGCTTGATAGAGCGAATGCGTGCCTCTCAGGAGGGCGGCATTGCCTGGCTTGGGGAAGAGGGGAAAGAGGAAGCAGACACTGCAGCTGGGAGCCATGGTAGGCTTCTGAGTGGGGGCGAGATGTCATAAATATGGCAATCGCCCAAGAATAACGAGCTGGATAGGGTGGAGGGCCTGTGGAGTGTAACACCCAGGTGGGGATGTTTTCATGGCAACAGCACCTGCGCGCGCGCACACACACACACACACACACACACACACACACACACTGGGGGGAGGGGCACTTCTTCAGAGCACTCAGTAAATCTGAACCACAGTTCAGAAGGAGTTCACAAAGCCTAAAGAATTCGTAACTGGACATAAGAAATCATAGTTCAAAACAAGAATGATGCACCCATGTTGTTAAAAGAGAGGGACTTCCCTGGCGGTCCAGTAGCTGGGACTCTGTACTCCCAATGCAGGGGGCTTAGGTTCATCCCTGGTCAGGGAACTAGATCCCACATGCTGCAACGAAGACCTAGCACAGCCAAATAAATAAATATTTAAAAATGATAATAAATGAAAGAGAGGTTGTTTTTGTTCAGTCACTCAGTTGTGTCCGACTCTTTGCTACCCCATGGACTGCAGCACACCAGGCTTCCCTGTCCTTCACCATCTCCCGGAGTTTATTCAAACTCATGTCCACTGAGTCGGCGATGCCATCCAGTCATCTCATCTTCTGTTGCCTTCTTCTCATCCTGCCCTCAGTCTTTTCCAGCACCAGGGTCTTTTCCAATGAGCTCGCTCTTGGCAGCAGGTGGCCAAAGTACTGGAGTTTCACCTTCAGCATCAGTCCTTCCATGAATATTCAGGGTTGATTTCCATTAGGATTGAGTGGTTTGATTTCCTTGCAATCCAAGGACTCTTAAGAGTCTTCTCCAGCACCACAATCCAAAGGCATCAATTCTTTGGCATTCACCCTTTTTTATTGTCGCGCTCTCATGTCCCATATATGACTACTGGAAAAACCATAGTTTTGACTATATGGACCTTTGCAGGCAAAGTTAGAGGAGAGGATAGTAGCCCTATTGAAGGCAGAGGGAAGGACTGAAGGTTGCAAGCACACTGAGGACCACTCAGGAATACTGGTGATGTTCTTGTTCTTTTTTTTTTTAATTTTAATTTTAGGTTTTTTTAAAGTTGAAGTATCATTGAATTATAGTGTTGTGTTGGTGATGTCCCGACTATTGATCTGTGTGTTGGTTGTATTGGCTTGCTAAGTGTTAATACATCCAGATCTCTACTCCCGGCTTATACGCTTTTCTGTATGTATGTTGTATTTCAACAAAAACAAAATTTTGTTTTATTTTTTTGGCCACACTGAGAGGCATGTGGTATCTCAGCTACAAGACCAGGAATTGAAACAACGCCACCTGCATTGGGAGGTGCCGTCTTAACCCCTGGACAACCAAGGAAGTCCCTGAAGTTTAATTTTTAGAAAAGCTTCATGAGTGGCAGCCTGGATGGGAGGGGAGTTTGGGAGAGAGTGGATACATACGTATGAATGGCTGAGTCCTTTCACAGTTCATCTTAAACTCTCAGCATTGTTTGTTAACTTGGTTACACCCTAATACAAAATAAAAGTTTCTAAAAGAAACTTCATGATGTCCCATTGAAGAGATTTATCACAAATATGCAACCAATATTCTATGGGTGGGCATTTCCCTCTGAGGTCATTACAGACGACACTGAANCACACACACACACACACACACACACACACACTGGGGGGAGGGGCACTTCTTCAGAGCACTCAGTAAATCTGAACCACAGTTCAGAAGGAGTTCACAAAGCCTAAAGAATTCGTAACTGGACATAAGAAATCATAGTTCAAAACAAGAATGATGCACCCATGTTGTTAAAAGAGAGGGACTTCCCTGGCGGTCCAGTAGCTGGGACTCTGTACTCCCAATGCAGGGGGCTTAGGTTCATCCCTGGTCAGGGAACTAGATCCCACATGCTGCAACGAAGACCTAGCACAGCCAAATAAATAAATATTTAAAAATGATAATAAATGAAAGAGAGGTTGTTTTTGTTCAGTCACTCAGTTGTGTCCGACTCTTTGCTACCCCATGGACTGCAGCACACCAGGCTTCCCTGTCCTTCACCATCTCCCGGAGTTTATTCAAACTCATGTCCACTGAGTCGGCGATGCCATCCAGTCATCTCATCTTCTGTTGCCTTCTTCTCATCCTGCCCTCAGTCTTTTCCAGCACCAGGGTCTTTTCCAATGAGCTCGCTCTTGGCAGCAGGTGGCCAAAGTACTGGAGTTTCACCTTCAGCATCAGTCCTTCCATGAATATTCAGGGTTGATTTCCATTAGGATTGAGTGGTTTGATTTCCTTGCAATCCAAGGACTCTTAAGAGTCTTCTCCAGCACCACAATCCAAAGGCATCAATTCTTTGGCATTCACCCTTTTTTATTGTCGCGCTCTCATGTCCCATATATGACTACTGGAAAAACCATAGTTTTGACTATATGGACCTTTGCAGGCAAAGTTAGAGGAGAGGATAGTAGCCCTATTGAAGGCAGAGGGAAGGACTGAAGGTTGCAAGCACACTGAGGACCACTCAGGAATACTGGTGATGTTCTTGTTCTTTTTTTTTTTAATTTTAATTTTAGGTTTTTTTAAAGTTGAAGTATCATTGAATTATAGTGTTGTGCTGGTGATGTCCCGACTATTGATCTGTGTGTTGGTTGTATTGGCTTGCTAAGTGTTAATACATCCAGATCTCTACTCCCGGCTTATACGCTTTTCTGTATGTATGTTGTATTTCAACAAAAACAAAATTTTGTTTTATTTTTTTGGCCACACTGAAAGGCATGTGGTATCTCAGCTACAAGACCAGGAATTGAAACAACGCCACCTGCATTGGGAGGTGCCGTCTTAACCCCTGGACAACCAAGGAAGTCCCTGAAGTTTAATTTTTAGAAAAGCTTCATGAGTGGCAGCCTGGATGGGAGGGGAGTTTGGGAGAGAGTGGATACATACGTATGAATGGCTGAGTCCTTTCACAGTTCATCTTAAACTCTCAGCATTGTTTGTTAACTTGGTTACACCCTAATACAAAATAAAAGTTTCTAAAAGAAACTTCATGATGTCCCATTGAAGAGATTTATCACAAATATGCAACCAATATTCTATGGGTGGGCATTTCCCTCTGAGGTCATTACAGACGACACTGAAATAAATGGCCTTGTAAACACAAAAAATTTTTCAAAGAACTCTTAAAACCAACATGCGTAAAGCCCTTTTTAGCGTACAAAGTGATTGTATCCATAAATCTCTAAATATATACAGGTAAGTTAATATTTATTTATAGAATTATCTTGGAATCATATATAAATATAATAGCATTTATATAATATAAATATATACACACAAGTGTTACCTCATTGCTCCTGCAATGACCTACACAGAGATCAGGGGCCGGGAAAGCCCCCTGAACAAAGGAGAAACTGGATGGGCAGAGTGCCAGGGTCTGCTAGTTCTTGGCCCCGGGTTGCGGGCGCCCTGGGAAGCTTCCTTCAGCCTGCCTTCTCATCCCCAGCAAGGTCCCCACCCGTCCATGAGGGCTGGTGGAAAGCAAATGAGAAGCTGCCTGTTCTCGACAAAATGGAAACCAAGGACCCCTGGCCCTTAAATGATTCTGCACCCACCAAGGGAAAGATACTGTGACCACAAGTGTCCGGATTCAAAAACAGGAAGGGGGAAACCAGCGCAGGCCCGATTTGGAACCGTTCCATGGAAGTGGAATGAATAACTCCGAATCCTGCTTTCTCTGACACTCACAGTGGCCTCCATGAGCAGGGCAGCTCGTTTCCTTGGAAATGTTTTTGTCATTTTGTCATCAGGCTTCTCACAGTAGGGGGGCAAAGGGGGAAGTGCTGGTGGAGAGGTCAGGGGAGGGAGAAGGGGCAGGGGAGGGGTCACCTTGAGCCAGATGCTGCTGAGGAAGGAAAGGCAGAGAAGATGGGGGTACCCAGCTCCGGGGGAGGTCGAGGAGTGCAGGCTTGGCGAGGGGTGGGATGGGGGTGGCTCTGAGTTCACAGTCCTATCTCTCTGTTAGTCCGGGTTCTCTAGAGGAACAGAACCTGTGGGATATATACAGATTTACAGAAAGAGATTCATCATGAGGGGTTGGGGCAGGCAATTATGGAGGCTGAGAAGTCCCACAGTCTGCTGTTTGCAAGTTGGAGGGCCAGGAGAGCCAGGGGTGCCATCTGATCAGACATCCGCAGGCCTGAGCACCAGTTACAAGGCCTGGTAGTGGCAGAAGGGCTAGAACCGGGAGCTGGATGTCCAAAGGCAGACAAGGGCTGTCCCAGCTCAAGCAGTAAGAGAATTCTCCTTCCTCAGCCTTTTTGTCCTCTCTGGGCTCTCGATGGTGCCCACCCCATCGGTGAAGACCATCTTCTTTACTTAGCTGATGATTCAAATGCAAAACTCTTCCAGAAACACACTCAGAAATAATGTCTTAATCGCTAACTGGGCACACATTGACCTTATCAAGTTGACACATAAAACAAACCATCACACACCAGTTCTAACAAATGACATAAAATAACCTGGGGATGCCATGGGGTGCCAGAATAGTGGAGAGGGACCTCTCTAGCAGTCTAGTGGTTAAGACTTCGCCTTCCAAAGCAGGGGGTGCAGGTTCGATCTTGGTCGGGAAGCTAAGACCCCACATGCCTCGTGGCCAAAAATCCAATATGTAAAACAGAAACAATATTGTAACAAATTCAATAAAGACTTTAATTATAGTCCACATCAAAAAAAAAAAAAATACAGTGGGAAATCCCCGTCCCCTGTTCAGGTTGAGGTACACCCAGCCAGCAAGCACTCCACTCATGACCCTTCAGTGGGATGGAGGCAGAACATGCTACTTGAGTCTTTTCTCTTCTGGACAATGGATGGGAGCAGTTTGTGTGTGAAGTCTGGAGGTAGAAGGGGGTGCAGGGAGACAGGCCTTGAATGTGGAGCTTGCTGGGCAACCATCCAACCTTCAAAGCTGTTTCCTCCCCTGTGTGGTGGGGACAACAGTGTTTACCAGGAAGTTGGAGATGATGTTATGAAGCACCTGGCACATAGTAGGACATCAATAAAGATTAGGTCTCCCTTTCGGTTTAGCTCATTGGTAAATAATTCTTGGCTATGCAATTCAGCTTACCCAATCGATGTATGTGACTATCTCCACCCAAAATTCAGGAGAGGAGATGCCCTGTCTTATCCTGATTTCCTGTTTCTGCCCTAAAGTCCTTTAGCACTTCCTGTCTCATTCTCATGCTGACTGTGTAGCTGTCATGCGTGTGTGTGCATGTGTGTGCACAGCTTATTTCTCTTGATGTATTAAAGGGGGCGGGGGTGAGAATCAGGCATTTGTTTTGGGGTCCCCAGTGTACGGCACCATGCAGCGTGTTTGCTCAGGAAATATGTGTTGAGTATCTGCATGAGTAATGGATGAATGACCGTTGGACAGAATGGCCTATGAATCTCTCCCTGAGGTTGACCTGATACAGGGTCTGTGAGGTCAGCATTGGGATTTCAAAGCATTCGAGGGCCCTGTGATGGTTCTGGCACTATTTGGAACCAAAAATGACCTACCCTTTGAGACTGCTTGGTTCATCCATCAGAGACATCGGTTTCCACCGTCTGCTCTTTGGGATGAGGCTGTGCTGTTTGAGTGGTACCCAAGCCACTGCCCTGGCTTATCTGTTATGCTTAGCTGCCTTCACTAGCCCCCTCATCTCAGGGCCTGGGGGCACTGAATCCCAAGTGCCACTCCGAGAGAGACGCTCAGCCTCTGAAGTAACCTAACCTTGACCTCACTGATTCTGTATTAGGTCAGTCTCAGATGGAGAATCACAGGCCATTTGTCCGATGAGTGCTCATCATTTACTCATTCAGTTGCTCAACACACATTTCCTGAGTACCTCCAAGGTGTCATGCACTGAGGACCCCAAAATAAATGTCCTAGTCCTCACCCCCAACCATCTCCTAGTACAGTAGGAGAAATAAGTTGTGCATACCTGTGTCATTCAGGGTCCCCATGGGAAACACAGGGCACAGTCCAAGGGTGTTTAAGGAAGAAACAGGACTCCCTGAGTCTGTACTCAGTAGTAACAAATCTGCCTGCAATTCAGAGACAAGGGTTGAGGTCGATTCCTGGGTTGGGAAGATCCCCTGGAGTAGGAAATGGCAACCCACACCAGTAGCCCCACCTGAAAAATATCATGGACAGAGGAGCCTGGCAGGCTATAATCCAGGGGTCACAGAGAGTCGACACAACTGAGTGACTAAGTGCGCAGGGAATAAACAAGGGGGAGCATGTCTAAGATTCTGGGTCCAACAAGGGACAGAGATGTGCCCAGGAGACAGTATCAGTGGGAAGCTGTGCCTCAAGGGGTACCAGGGAGAAGACAGCACTGCTGAACCGGTGAGAGCTGAAGCTATGGAGCAGCCACCACGTGGCTTTGAGTAAAAGAACGCAGACATTGCCTGAGCTATTACCTGGCAGGGAAGGGGAATGAAGTATTCCAACCTCTCTCTCCTCTTTCCCTCTCATCTCCTGCTGGTGCTTCCCATTGGTCAAACCCAACCGGAAGCCAGAGGGTGAGGGAGCCCAAGAGGTAAACCATGTAGGCCAACTCCTAGGTCAAAGGACTAAGAATAAATCAGGAAGGGCAGATGGAGATTTAACAAGCCAAACACCCCAAATGAGATCAGCTTCCAGCCAAAGGAAGCCTTGGGCAGGGTCATCTAAGACTCTGAGTGCATTTCGGCTCCATAAACATGCTCCATAGCCCTACTACCTGCCAGACATCGGGGAGTCAGAAGCCTGCCCAGAGGAGTCCACAGTCTTGGGAGAGAAGCCAAATGACATTTTTGTTTTTTTTAATCCTTCTTGAATCTGTTTTCAACCTAGAACAACAGGTGGGACTCCAAACCTTATCATCCCCACCCACCTTAGAAATCCAAAGCTTCATATGCTTTCTGTCCTCTCCTGAGTGTCCTAAAAGAATGTGACTAGTAGAACTGACGTCATCCTATGAGACCAATTCATACCTTCACTGTGCAGTGACTTACTGAAGACCTACTAATTCTGGGCTTCGTCAAGAAGGACCAGGAGACTTCTCAGGACCGAGGAGTTCTTTAAGGTTCTACTCTCCAGGCAACTGGGAAACTCTTTGATTGAAAGCAACACAAAGAGCATTCCATCTCCTCTGGTCTTCTCTTCCCTTCCCCTCCTGGCACAAAGTATTGGTCAGGGAAGCAGCTGATGGGGGTGATGGGCATGTGTGGAGAAGGCAGAGGATGTGGGAGCTCCTTGTACTGTTCTCAAAACTTTTCTGTAGCTTTGGAAGTTCTTCAAGTTAAGTGTTGGTCACTTAAAGAGCACAAGTAGTATGGACTTGGGATCAGGTGGAGACCAGTGGGTGGAGGCAGCAGACATGAGAAGATGCCCCCCCTCCCCGGTCAGGCCATTGCACTGACCCGTGGACAGAGCTATTCCCGTGGAAGCACAGACTGGGGGACGGGCTTGGGCTCCTGTCTAGCTTTGCTGCTAACTCAATCCTTTATACAACAGCTTTCCATGGATGACTTGCCTGCTACCAGGTATGGTGTTAAGTGCTGCGTGGGTGTGGATAAATTGCTTTTCCTCTCCAGGTCTTAGTTTCCTCATCTCTAAAATGAGTTATTTGGACTCAGTAATGCTTGTGGGTCTTTGTAATGCTCACCCATTCTGAACCCATAACAAAGGCTCCAGGCCGTCTCACGTCTGGTCCCTGAAGAGGGATGCTGGGAACTTTCGCAGTAAGGTTAAGGCTGGCTTTGTCCAGCATAAAGAAGGTGAAAAGGAGAGAAGCAGGAAGGTCAGCCACAACCCCTCAAAGTTCCAGGGCTGCCCTTTGGTAGCTGTAAAACCTTGAACTTGGGCGAATGAATGAACTTGTCTGCACCTGGTCACCTCTCTTGTATGAAGTGGTGATGTCAGCACCTGCCCTCAGGGCTCTGTTGGGGATTCCCTGAGCCCTCCCTGCCCACGCAATGCCTTCCCTCTTCCCCTTCCCTCCTCGAATAGCATCTCAACACCCCCACCCCAACCCCTCCAGCCCCGAGGAGTCTGGTTCATAATGACCTCCTTGGATGAAAGGCGCTGGGGCAACAGGAAGGACTGTTGTTTTAACTGCTCTGCGTTTCCTCCCATTGTCTCCAGCATTATAAACAAGCCTATTCCCCAAAGCCACATCTGATAATCCAGCTGCAGGAGGTCAGTGGTCAAGCAATCAGAAGTGCTTTTAGCTGGGATTAGGTAATTCAGAGCTGGGCTTGATGCCCGAAGCAGGTCAGAACCAACCCATCCGTGGTGACACAGGGAATGACCTGGGCATAGATACCTCTCAGCAGGGAAGATGTCAGATGCCCAAACAGTGACCAGGACAAGGGTCGGCCCATGCACATGACTCCCTGAGACAGCTCCCCAGGCAGCCCAGCCTCAGAACCTGAGGTCATGACAAAAGTCCTGCTCAAGAGAGGCCCTTTGCAATATACAAAGCACTTTCACCCACTCTCAGCTGTTCCTTGCAACTACTTCATGAGGGAGATAGGCAGAGTGTTTAGAGGGAGAGAACCTGGGGCCCAGAGATTAGACATGTCTACTGAGGGTCCACAGAGCAGGCAAGGAGAGAGCAGAGCCTTCTGGACCGGATTTCTGGACGTGATGGTCAGAAGCTTCGCCCCGCCCCCCCAGGCTTGTCATAGAGTCTGCCCCTGAGCGGAGCTCACAGTCTCCTCCAGTATGACCGAAATCAAGCCAGTTAGGGGACACATTAAAGGCACACTTACTGCGTGTGATGTTGTGTGGGGACCAGAAGAGTCCTCCAGGTCTTTGTGGCATTAATTGGAGGAATTATGCTGTTGTTTAGTCGCTAAGTTGTGTCCAACTCTTTGCGACCCCATGGACAATAGTCTACCAGGCTCCTCTGCCCATGGGATTTCCCAGGCGAAAATACCGGAGTCCAGCAAAAAAAAAAAAAAAAAAAAAATCATTGAAATGAACTACTAAGCCAGCGTTTGTCAAACATGCTAAAGATACAGATTCCAGACTGGAGCTGCTGTACCTGAAATTCGACCTCTGTACCACATCACCGAATTGTGTCTTGGAGACAGAGTTTGGAGTAAAGTAGAAAAAAAGAGCTTTATTGCTTTGCTGGGCAAAGAGGGCCACCGTGGGCTAATGTCCTCAAAACTGTGTGTCAAGACCTAGAAGGGGTAGTGAGAAGTTTTATAGGAATGGTTCAAAGAGGAGGGCGTGATCAGATCATGAAAATTCTTCAGATGGTGGGGCGGCAACTTGAAGTCAACACAGTCAACCTCCTGGTNACCCGGCCCCCCTCCCCATGGGATTTCCCAGCGAAAAATACTGGAGTCCAGAAAAAAAAAAAAAAAAAAAAAAATACTGGAGTGCGCTGCCATTTCCTTCTCCAGGGGATCATCCCGACCCAAGGGTTGAACCCACGTCTCCTGCATTGGCAGGTGGATTCTTTACCATTGAGCCACCACAGAAGCCCTTAAATAGAGAAATAAGCAGTTTATTGTTTCCTTAAACAAGAAATAAGTATCAATAGAAAAGTATATGTATACTTGAAAGAACTCCCTGTTTAGTCAGGCAACCCACTAGATGTGTACTGCATGCGCTAGTTAATTACGGCTCAGCTGAGCTTTCCTGCAGGGAAAGGGTTAATGGAGCTGTTATTTGTGGTCACTTATTTCCCTAAATTGGTTGAGACAGCAGAGGAAAGGGGGGGGGCGGAATAGGAAGAGAGAGAGGAAAAATGGATTAGTTTCAAGATCAAAAGATGCTCAGAGATCCAAAAGGAAATACAAGCTCCAGGGGTGGGGGGATTTTCAGGACTCTGTATCCTCTTGATAAGGAACTAGTTCTTGGGATGGCCCCACCCTCCTGTCTGAAACCCCAGGGCCAGGTCCCCTCCGCATCAAGAGCAAGCCGTGCACCCCCTGCCAGAGCGAATGAGCAGCTTAGGGGGCACAAACCCCGACCTGGAAAGAGCCCTGAATCCACAACAAGAAGCAACATCTGAAAAGCACCTGCTTCGCAGTGTGTTGTTACTTTTAGGTATGGCTTATGTCGATGCTATACGTGAACACAAAACTATTGGCTCAGCTTGCCTGTGCAAAGTAAACACATTCCGACACATTTCCATTCATCCTCAAGCATTTGTGATGCTCTACCGAAATCTAACCAGCCCTGAAGCAATGTGGTTAACCTTGAAGGTAAATGTATACATGGAAGGGTGAACTAGGAACTTTCCATGGATGCTTGGGACTGCCACAAGAATCTGAGACTGTTTCACATAGGAAAAGGATTGAAGAAAGAATTGCAGTAATACATTGCCTTGATTTTTTGTTTTCTCACAAAATTAAATCAAATTTTCTGCTCAAATTTTTCGAGGGTTGTACTATTGGGACCAGAGCTGAGGACAAATAAGAAGGTTCACCAGATAGAGGAATGCAGATAAAACCTGTTAATTGTTACACAAATTGATGGAGGAAATACACATGGGCACTTGGGGCCAGTCATTCTCATCTCCTCTGCTCTCTGATAGAACAGGCACGTGTCATTTCTGCTGAGGCCCTTGGATTATCTCCAGTTCTGGGCCCTGTTACTCCATTATCATCAGGAAAGTTGATGTAGCAGAAGAGAGAAGGAGAGAGTGAAGGGGAGAGAGAGAGAGATTGACAGGACTTGGAGAAATTTTGTAATCCAGGATTCAGCTAAAGCAGTTCTATCCTAGGTGTGTCCCATCTCTTTCCTTTGGCTTCTTGTTGATATTTTCAATTTATTTAATAAACTGTGCTATTTGAGCATCTTACTGTAAGATGTAAGCCTTTCTATTTCATGACTCCTGGGAAAGCTTGGCTAAATACTACTTACGTTACCAAACCATCAAAATATTCCCAGACAACAAATGCAAAAGATGAAGGGCATTTAACTTGGCAAAGATGAAACAAAAAGCATTTTGAGTAAAAGGAATGGCAGGGGCAAAGGCCGTGGGGCATTTCTCTCCTTTTAGGGCAAGGGTCCCCAACCTCTGGAATCTCTCACCTGATAACTTGAGGGACACATTCTCAGCTTCTCAGAAAGGAGGAGAAAGCATTTATAGTAATGTCTTGAGGGAGGTAGGGAAAAGTCCTGTCTTTCCATCTGTTTCTCTGGCCAGGTATCAGAGTCTGGAGAAAGCTGGAATGTGGTCTTTCCTGCCTAGGAGAGAAAAGCCAATCCTTGCACCAAGAAAGAGAAGACCCAGGTTCATCCATCGACCTAGACCTAACGTGGGTGGTGGAAAGATAGTCCTTGCTCGCCCTGGGGCTTGCCGGCTACCTTTCACCTGGGCAGGTGATGGTATGTGGCAAAGCCTCCTGTTCCAGGAGCATGTTGATAGATCCATGGAAATTCAGAGGATGGAAGCAAGTGGAAGTTTACGAGAAACTGATTTACAAGGCCAGAGCAATAAAACTGGATACTCTGTGTGTCATTTTGGCACACATGGCAGGGGCGTGTGGAAGGAGAGTGGGAGGGAGTCAGGGAGGGTAGCAGCGTGTTCCAGCATCTGTCAGCAAGGGCGAGTGTTGCCAGGAACTGGTTTAGGATCTGGGGAGGCCCTACTGGGTTCCAAGAGCACCCAGCCTCATTCCGCCTTCTGGGAAAACTTGGCTGCTCCTGCCTCTCTTCTCCCAGAGGACCAAAGCTGCATCCAAGGGCTGGCAACTGGCACCATAGAGAGAATGCTCAGGTCCGGGGCTCAGTGACCCTGATGCTGTCTCTCTGGGGCAGTGAGGGCTCAGGGACTTCAAACCACATCTCTGGACTTCTTATTTCTTCTCCAAAAAGTGATGAGGCTGGACAACATGGTCGCTAAAAACCTTGGCCATCTTCAATATGTGTTTCTGCAGGAAACCAGTGGCTCTCCTAAGCTGTAGGGGAACGTTCAGGGGTGGCCATCCATCCCTGCCACACCCTGTCCTTAGAAGGCATGCATGANGATGAAGGGCATTTAACTTGGCAAAGATGAAACAAAAAGCATTTTGAGTAAAAGGAATGGTAGGGGCAAAGGCCGTGGGGCATTTCTCTCCTTTTAGGGCAAGGGTCCCCAACCTCTGGAATCTCTCACCTGATAACTTGAGGGACACATTCTCAGCTTCTCAGAAAGGAGGAGAAAGCATTTATAGTAATGTCTTGAGGGAGGTAGGGAAAAGTCCTGTCTTTCCATCTGTTTCTCTGGCCAGGTATCAGAGTCTGGAGAAAGCTGGAATGTGGTCTTTCCTGCCTAGGAGAGAAAAGCCAATCCTTGCACCAAGAAAGAGAAGACCCAGGTTCATCCATCGACCTAGACCTAACGTGGGTGGTGGAAAGATAGTCCTTGCTCGCCCTGGGGCTTGCCGGCTACCTTTCACCTGGGCAGGTGATGGTATGTGGCAAAGCCTCCTGTTCCAGGAGCATGTTGATAGATCCATGGAAATTCAGAGGATGGAAGCAAGTGGAAGTTTACGAGAAACTGATTTACAAGGCCAGAGCAATAAAACTGGATACTCTGTGTGTCATTTTGGCACACATGGCAGGGGCGTGTGGAAGGAGAGTGGGAGGGAGTCAGGGAGGGTAGCAGCGTGTTCCAGCATCTGTCAGCAAGGGCGAGTGTTGCCAGGAACTGGTTTAGGATCTGGGGAGGCCCTACTGGGTTCCAAGAGCACCCAGCCTCATTCCGCCTTCTGGGAAAACTTGGCTGCTCCTGCCTCTCTTCTCCCAGAGGACCAAAGCTGCATCCAAGGGCTGGCAACTGGCACCATAGAGAGAATGCTCAGGTCCGGGGCTCAGTGACCCTGATGCTGTCTCTCTGGGGCAGTGAGGGCTCAGGGACTTCAAACCACATCTCTGGACTTCTTATTTCTTCTCCAAAAAGTGATGAGGCTGGACAACATGGTCGCTAAAAACCTTGGCCATCTTCAATATGTGTTTCTGCAGGAAACCAGTGGCTCTCCTAAGCTGTAGGGGAACGTTCAGGGGTGGCCATCCATCCCTGCCACACCCTGTCCTTAGAAGGCATGCATGAAGCTGCTGCTGCTGCTGCTAAGTCACTTCAGTCGTGTCCGACTCTGTGCGACCCCATAGACGGCAGCCCACCAGGCTCCCCCGTCCCTAGGATTCTCCAGGCAAGAACAGTGCAGTGGGTTACCATTTCCTTCTCCAATGCATGAAAGTGAAAAGTGAAAGTGAAGTCGCTCAGTCATGTCCAACAGACTCTTCGCGACCCCGTGGACTGCAGCCCACCAGGCTCCTCCATCCATGGGATTTTCCAGGCAAGAGTCCTGGAGTGGGGTGCCAGTGCCTTCTCTGGTCCATGAATCTACATGAGCCCAATTCACCCCTGCTCTCCACTACACCAAGAGCCACGGTGGCTGAGAGCTGACTGGGTCAAGGTGAGGTTACCATATCCTCCCAGAGAGACACAGTACCTGGCCTTTCCCCGTTTAGCTTTTAGCTGGCCCATTCACTATCTGGACCTTAGTTTTTTCATCAATCAAATAAAAACAAAGTCCCTGCCTATTTCACAGGCTTGCTCTGAGGATGTTATGAAGCTGGGGAAGGTGGGAGCTCTGTCGATGCCAGAGCAGTAGATCTCACACTCGGCTGTGTGTTAGGATTCACCCAGAGCCTCTCAGAGACCCCCACCAAACTGGCACTTTCCCATTGTATAATCCTAATTTACAGCCAAGGAAATACTTTTCTTCAACTCCATGTAAATGTAGGGGCTATTAATGCCCATAGAGATGAAATTTCAGTCAAGCAATTATTTAGTTTATATAAAACTAAGCTGGGGAAGACTCTTGAGAGTGTCTTGGACAGCAAGGAGATCAAACCAGTCACCCCTAAAGGAAATCAATCAATCCTGAATATTCATTGGAAGGAGTGATAGTGAAGCTGAAGCTCCAATACTTTGGCCACCTCATGTGAAGAGCCACTTCCTTGGGAAAAGACCACGATGGGCTGGGAAAGATTGAGGGCAGAGGAGAAGGGGGCTACAGGTGATGAAATGGTCAGATGGCATCAATGATTCAATGGACACAAGTTTGAGCAAACTCCAGGAGACAGCGAAGGACAGGGACGCCTGGCGTGCTGCAGTTCGTGGGACCACAAAGAGTCGGACACAGCTGACAACTGAACAGCAACAACCAGTTTGACCCCATTTCTCTCCTAATGATTGCGTATGTTAACATTGTTTCATATAACACAAGTGACTACAATTCTCAGATGCTCCTGGAAATGAGCAAATAGACAAATAGAAAAAACAAAATCTTAATCTCTATAAAGATTTCAAACCCGCGGCTCCCAATCATCAGTCTTCAAGACTAAATGTGTATCTAAACCACCAGAGGTTCTGGTCGAAGTTACACGTTTTCCAAACTCCAGTCCGCAGAACTAATGCAAACCTCTGAGTGGGGAAGGGGTGTGAGCCGTTGGTCTAGGTGGTTCTGAAGCACAGCCAGGCTGGAGAACCTCTGCCAACAAGCTTCTGGGATGGGTACATCCTGCCGGGAAAGAGGGCCTCCTGGAAGCGACGAAGCTATGTGGCTTTGAGCCTTCGGGTTCTGCTACCTGGGTCTTCGTGCTTCCAATTGTGAAATGAGATCCTGTAAAAGATGGGTTCTGGTGGCAATCGGAGTCTTAGCCAACAGGTAGTTTACTGGCATGCAGCTCCCATCTTGCAGGCTTCCCAGGTGGCACCAGTGGTAAAGAACCCACCTGCCAGTGCAGGAGATCTATGAGACATGGATTTGATCCCTGGGTTGGGAAGATACTGTGGAGGAGGGCATGGCAACCCACTCCAGTATTCTTGCCTTGGAAATCCTATGGACAGGGGAGCCTAGCGGGCTACAGCCCATGGGATCACAGAGTCAGACACGACTGAAGCAACTTAGCACACGGAAGCACGCAGACACTTCTTGAAGCCCTGTCATAACTGGCCTGAGTGGAGGCTGCTATTAGACTCAGATTCCATGCTGTTGCTGGCTTTGGATGGCTCCCTGTTCTCCCCGCACCCACACTGGCTCAGCCCTTCATCTCACTCAGAAAGCCCGGTTCCCTCAGCGCCCTGCAGACTCTCCTGCCCCATCTTCATCCCTCTACTCAACAGGCAGACTGAGCCCCAGACTTGGCGCTGGGCCACCGCAGAAAGCACGACAGCAACCTCCCCTGCACCTGGAGCTTGGGGTCTAGTCTGCGAGAGAGACGAGGGCCAGGCTGTGACGGGAACAGCAAAAGGCCCCAGGTGAACAGTACAGACGGACCCTGAAATGTTGCTGAGAGTCTGCTGTGATACTGATCTCCCAACCTCAGCATCCGTTTGTATCCTGGAGATGAAGGAGGAAGTGGAGGCTGGGAGATTGAAATTACCCGGAGGCAGGTGGCAATTGAGGAATGAAGCTGGGGTTGGAACCCGAAAGTGAGGAGAGCAATGCTGGTTTTCTGAATAAGTGCCCTCTGTGCTCTGTTTAGACCTTGTCTTTAATAAAAGACAAGAGCCATCGAAGGATTTTACTTTATGTGCCTTACCATGGACCTGGGGAGAATGGACCCAGAGAATGCAAGCCCTGGAAACTTCCCAGAAATTCCGTGTTCCCAGTGCCTGGTCAGGAAGGGAGGGAAAGATGTGAAGTCCAGGGGAAGTGCATCCCCTTGTCTCTCTGGACTCCCTGTCCCCAGGAAGGGGTGTAGATAGAAGAAGGCTAGAGATAGCCCCTCAGATGTCCAGGGCCCAAGGCAGAGCCTCTGTTGCTGGTGCCTCAGGGTGGAAGGCTTGGGCAGAGAGCCCTGGGCTCAGATGGTGAGGTGGGAGTTCTAAAGCAGCTCAGCTACTCCCTAGCTCTGAGGCCATGCAAGTGACTTCACCGCTGGGTGCCCTGCATACAAAGCCAGGAGACACTGCTTGCCTCAGAGACTGCTACACTGAAGTCGGAAGATGAGTAGGAAAACCTATGGTGCACCCCTGCTCTCAGGCACTTTGCATCCTTTTTTTTCTTCCAAATAACAGCTCTCAGCTGTCACCTCCTTAGAGCTTACTTCCGTGGAAGGCAGCGTAGTTCAAGGCCACGCTTGCAAAAGAGCACAACCAATGGCAGGCCCACTCCCCAGCTCTGAAGGCCTGTCCTCCTGCCCCCAGTGGGGCTGCACTGAAGAGCTGTCCTGCCTCCAGACTCCCTGTGAAACTGGATGAGCTGCGATCGAGACTCCATGGCAGCCTAGCTCCTCCTGCCTATCCTGCTTCTTTCTCTCCCCTTCGTGGGGATGGTCTCTTGTGCCACAACTGCTGAAGCCCGAGTGCCTTAAGCCCGTGCTCTGCGGCAGGAGAAGCCGCTGCGGTGAGAAGCCCGCACACCGCAACTAGATAGTAGCCCCTACTCGGCCTGAAACTGAAGAACAGCCCACACAACAATGAAGATCCAGTCCAGCTACATAAATAAATAAAATTAAGCTTTAAAAAAAAAAGAATTCCAAAGTCTTAACTTGGTCAAGCCATTGAAAGAAGCATCCTTGAAACCACCCTGCTCTGGACTTCTGGTTAGATGATATGGGGTTAGACAACAAACTCCATATCTGAAAGCTACTTTTAGCTGAAATTCTATTTCTTGCAGGCAGAAGCATCCTAACTTGCAACAGTGGCCCAACATGCAGTTTTGACCAGAGGGACCCAAGGACCCAGGGTGGCATCAGCCAGGATATCAAACACGAACTTCCATGATCTACACCTAGAGCAGTGAACTGCTGCATGACCAGCACGGGCGCACACCATGAACCTGGAGGCCATCCTGTCACACGCCAGATGAGGAAATGAGGCCCGGGGAAATTATCAGAACAAGAATCCACAGTTCTTTCTATTTCGCAAATTGCTTTTATATAGATCATCACACTTAATCTTTACAAAAATTACTATTATTATCCCCATATTATAGGTGAGTAAGCTAAAGCTGATGGGGGATATTAAACCATTAGCAAATACGTTGTGTTCTGTAGTTTATAAAGTGCTTTGCACATCATCATTTGTCTAATTATTACCTTTAAATCTCATCTCTAAGGTGGCATTTTATAGACGAAGAAGCAGGCTCGGAGGGTCGGCTCACTTGGCCGAGCTCCACTAAGCTCCAGGCTGTTCTTCCTACACCAGTGGTTCTCATGATGCAGGCCCAGGACAGACAGCCTCAGCATCACCAGAGAACGTCTTAGAAATGCAAATTATTGGGTTCCACCCAGACTGACTGAATCAGAATCTCCAGGGTGGAGCCCAGCCGTCTCCTCTGCTAAGACCTCCAGAAGACTCTGATGCACACTCACATGTGAGAAATGTTTGCTTCGCAGCTGCAAGTGTCTCTTCGCTAACTGGTCCAAAGCTGCCCTGCTAAGTGAGACAGGGGTCTCAGTTAAGGCCAAGTGGTCTTTCTAGCACAGAAAGTGAAAGTGAAATTCATTCACTCGTGTCCAACTCCTTGCGACCGCATGGATTATACAGTCCATGGAATTCTCCAGGCCAGAATACTTGAGTGGGTAGCCTTTCCCTTCTCTAGAGGAGCCTCCCAACCCAGGTATCGAACCCAGGTCTCCTGTATTTCAGGCAAATTTTTTACCAGCTGAGCCACCAGAAAAGCCCAGCACAGAAAAACTGAGGCTAAACTCAAAAAGGAATTTGGATCCCGAACCACAAGATAAAAGCTAAGTTTGCAGCTACTGACCTGAGACTGTAAAATCATGAAGCATACACTGTACTGAAGAGGATTGTCTTTCAACCTTGAAGAAAATTGTCTCAGATCAAAAAGCAGAGGCAATGCCATTGTATACATCATACAAATGACAAACAGAATCCAGCTAGTGGGATGGCCAACAATATATCAGTATATCCACACAGAAGAATTGAACACTCTTTGGAAACAGATCCATAATTTGGTGTGGGGAAGAGATAATAAATACAGATCACCAGCCATTTACAAATGTGATGTCATCTAAGCCTAAACAATCCTTCCTGGTAGGTATAATCCTGCCATGTTATGCTTAAAGTACCTGGGGCTCAGAAAGCGTAAATAACTCACCCAAGACTCACTCAGTTAATGAATGGTGAAATCACTATTCAAATAAAGGTCTGGTTTTCTCCAGATTCTGAATTTTTTTTTCTGCTTCACTTTATTATTGATCATGCTGCATTTGGGAGAAAACCTTCCAAAACAGCCCACACCAACGTTTCGTCTACAACCTTGAGGTTGGCTTGGTCCCCAGGGAGGACCGTCTTTAAGCCCTCTTTGCTTCCACGCCCTCCACTCTGGGACCCTTGCAGTGATCCATTCGATGATTTTTTTTTTTTTTTTTTTTTAATTTATTTTTATTTGGCTGCACCAGGTCTTAGTTGCAACATGAGGGGTCTTTAGTTGAGGCATATGAAATCTAGTTCCCTGCTCAGGGATCGAACCCAGGTCCCCTGCATTGGGAGCCCAGAGTCCTAGCCACTGGACCACCAGGGAAGTTCCTAGATGATTTCTTATAATATTTTCAGACACTGAAGCTGAGGGAAGGTCCTGCTCTTTGGGGGCTCTTCATTAAAAGGAGCAATGCCCACCCAGCATGACCCCGGTGCCTGTGGCCACAACCAGACAAACGCACCCAAGATCTGAGCCAGAGTGAACATTCTTTGTGTTTCTATGTGGTTGGTTTGTATCAACCCAGTACCTCCTGCAAGCCACAGGGTGGTTGCTCAAGAGATATTGTTGACAGATTGATTTACTGACTAATTTATACGACATACTTATCCAATGACATCGGTGTCTTGGAAGGAGTTCAGAGGAAAATAACCAAGTTGATTAAAGGATTGGAAAATGTGCTTTACAAGGAAAGGTTATAGGGACAAGGGTTATTTAACTTGGAGCTGAGAAGCTGATGAACACTGCATGTACAGGCCATCTTGCTGGAAAGAAATGATGGCTGGTTATGTCTAACCAAGCCTCTTCCCACCTGGGAGCCAGGCCCCAGAGAGCACGGGTACCACACAAGCAGCCAGAGCAGGGCTGGGCACTGCGGCTGCTGGTAGCAACCGTATCTCCCCAGTGCCAGGTCTCCCCCGCCCGCATATGCGCATGTGCACAAACACAAGGACACCCCTGCACATATATACATACACGAGCAGGCTTGCACACCCGTCCTCCCGACCCCACACACACATATGTAGACATGCATTTGAGCACTTAGGTGTTGAAAATGGCAACCAGCTCTTCTGTTTCCCCAAGGTTAGCCAAGGCCCTTCCCAGGTCACCGCAACTGATAGGAATCTGTGATGATGCTGACACATCGTAGAGGGCACACAGGGAACAATTTAGGTTATATTTCTCTGGAGGCTGCCCCAAGTGGGGATGTTCGCACTGTCTACGTGGTTCTTTTGGCTGAAGGAAGGACCAAATGCCCACCCAGGGCCTCCTCCACAGTCACACCGCCAGGAGGCAATAGCTTCTGCCCTTTCCCATGACTGCGGAGTAGATTCCTCCTCCATGGAAGGAGCCATCAGCGGGGGCATGAGGAGGACGCAGACCAGGGTACAGGCACATTTAGGGGTGGTCACACTGGGCTTGGTCCTCACTGCTTGAACGCCTTCTGCCAATCAGCCTGGTCCCCTGGCCTTGGTCTCTCTGTAGGCAAACCTGGGACAGGAGGATGGCACTTGCCCCACCCAGGGATGAACATGAACATGAGAAGAACAAGGAGGAAAGAGCTGGGCTGGGCTGATGGCCTTTCCGTAACTTAATCCTTCAGCGCCACCCTTTCCTCTTCTGTAGAAACAGGCTCAGCAATGCTAGCCTTAAAGTCAGAAAATGCAAAGAAGTGATGCCTAGGGCCCCCGACCCACTCCTTGCCATTCTTTCTGTCGCCCTGGCTCTGTGTCCTCCAAAAAGCAAACATGCCCCAACCCACCACATAGCGTCTGTTCCCTTGCAGATGTAGTGGGGCAGTCTCCCAGGGTCCTCAGAAGAGATTTCTCCCTCTCAGGCTCTAGCGACTGTCTTGTTCCCTCTCCAGGTCCAGGCTCTGATACTAACAACCTGTACGTCAACGGGCAGGAACCTGCATCTCAGCAATGCCGTGTTGCAACATGACCCTCTAGCACACAGCCCGGCCAGCGGGGGAAGAAACCCGGCCTTCAGTCATGCAAGCATCTTGCTCAGGACTTCTGTCCCACAGTCTCAGGCACAAGCATTTCCCTGTCGGCTCTTGCCCAGACCCCAGATACTCTGCCCCTGGGCCGACCAACCCCGTGACACGGACTCACCATCCTCTGGGAGAGCACAAGGGCAGACCAGCTCCCCTGAGTCCTCTGAGCTCCCTGGGGCGGGGGTAGCATCCAGCGGAGGGAAGTCACTCCTCCGTCCCTGCCGTGGTTCAGCCTCCTGGGGCTGAAGGGTTGGCATACTCAGGGCCTCTCTCCTTGTCTCCAGAGCCCAGAGTCCCAGCCCCAGAGAGCAGGTACCTGGTCTCCTCTGCCCATTTGCACTGAGGCCAGACACCCAGCATCTCTCCCCAGAACAGAGCTGGATTATGACAAACCCAAGGAGGATTAGGGGGACGCCATCTGCAGAGAGAGTAATTAGCTTAGCAGGCTACACAGACTGTTCCTGGCCCTCTGCCCAAGGGTACACTCTTCAAGACAGTTAAACACAGGCTTGTAGGGGAGCCGCCACGCACCAGGGTTAACAGGGGCTCCCCTCGGCCCCAATTCCAGTTGCCTGCATGGGCCACAAGCAGCCTGTGCTGGCAAAGGGCACAGGACGCCCACCCCACGGAAACACCAGTCCTGAGTGGGGAACACTGGGGGATGAGGTAGCTGGTTGGTTGCCATACACGAGATAGGAATTAGGTACATTAAGTCCCCTACACACAAACTTTCAAGTTGAGAGCTTTCAAAGCGCGTCAGCGTCAGGCGCGAGTGAAAGCGCAGCTTGCCCTCTATTTCATATGGCTGATGACCCTTCAGCTCTACCATCTCCCACCTCTCCTCCTTCCTCCAGTGAGTAACTCTTCTTGGCCATTCACTCGATGCCAGCCCCCGTATGCCTGCTGTAAGTACTACCGAACTTTTCAAGGTACTGTACTGTCAGATTAAAAATGCTTATTTTTTGTGTTTGTTTTTTAATATATCTATCATAAGCCTATGACAGCACAGCACTACATAGCCGACTGTGTGGACTGGGCACCTAGGCTAATGTTGTTGGGTTTTGTTTGTTGTTGTTTAGGCACTAAGTTGTGTCCAACTCTTTTGCAACCCCTTGGACTGCAGCCAACCAGGCTCCTCTGTCCGTGAGATTTTCCAAGCAAGAGTACAGGCATGGGTTGGGGTTTCCCAGGTGGTTCAGTGGTAAACGTTGTTGGATCTACAAATAAATTGGATTTACAAACATGCTTTTACAACAGAATTCCTTCAGACGTGGGGACTTAATGTGCACGGAGCCCTGAAGGAACCAGCTAACAAGTTAACCCACCCATCAGCTTTTTTCTCTACCAACACTGAGTAACCCATTTCCCCTGGGAGGACTATTCTTACTATTTTAGAGTAAATTGGTCATTTGGGTTTTATGTTGGCAGCAGTTTGGGGGAAACCTAGCATTCTCAAATACACTCTGAGGGCAGAAATTGATTCTTTCTTAAAATACTGTGTTTAGGTGGTCCAGAGTTGTCTGCTGCTGCTGCATGTGTCCAACTCTGTGCGACCGTATAGACGGCAGCCCACCAGGCTCCCCCATCCCTGGGATTCTCCAGGTAAGAACACTGGAGTGGGTTGCTATTTCCTTCTCTAATGCGTGTGAGTGAAAAGTGAAAGTGAAGTCGCTCAGTCATGTCCGACTCCCAGCAACCCCATGGACTGTAGCCTACCAGGCTCCTCCACCCATGGGATTCTCCAGGCAAGAGTACTGGAGTGGGGTGCCACTGCCCTCTCTGCAGGCAGGGAAGCATGGCGTTTTCCTCACTGGAAATCAGTTGGGTTGATGAGCCATCTGTAGGAACTGCCGAGCCTGAGCGTGCTGGGCGCCGAGCCTGAGCGTGCTGGGCCCCAAGCACGGTGCTCTCTGAGGTCAGCTCTCCTGCATTGCCCACTCTTTTGTGGCATGAGCCCTCCACTTCCTCACTGTCACTGTAGCCCCGCCCTCCTGATATCCTTGAGGGGACCCCCCATGTTACCCTCCACCCTGTGCCTTCCANCAGGCAAGAGTACTGGAGTGGGGTGCCACTGCCCTCTCTGCAGGCAGGGAAGCATGGCGTTTTCCTCACTGGAAATCAGTCGGGTTGATGAGCCATCTGTAGAAACTGCCGAGCCTGAGCGTGCTGGGCCCCAAGCACGGTGCTCTCTGAGGTTAGCTCTCCTGCATTGCCCACTCTTCTGTGGCATGAGTCCTCCACTTCCTCACTGTCACTGTAGCCCCGCCCTCCTGATATCCTTGAGGGGACCCCCCATGTTACCCTCCATCCTGTGCCTTCCGNCAAGCACGGTGCTCTCTGAGGTCAGCTCTCCTGCATTGCCCACTCTTTTGTGGCATGAGTCCTCCACTTCCTCACTGTCACTGTAGCCCCGCCCTCCTGATATCCTTGAGGGGACCCCCCATGTTACCCTCCACCCTGTGCCTTCCAAGGGACCGACTGATCTTCCACAAAACTGCAGCCTCCAGACCACATTTCTCACTTTGGTGCAAAGTCCTTTGTCCCTTTGGGGAGTTCACCACCTAGCCTGTCCAGACTTGTGCGCTCTCTTTCTCAGTCCCCTTAGGCACATTTTGTTTAAAAAATATATATATATATCTATTTATTTGGCTGTGCCAGGTCTTAGTTGCGATATGAGGAAAAAAAATTTTTTTTTCGTTTTGTCATGTGGGATCTAATCCCCTAACCAGGGATCAAACCCAGGCCCCCTGCATTGGGAGCATGGAGTCTTAGCCCTGGACCACCAGGGAAGACCCCCTTGGGCACCTGTGATGGAGATCCTCGCTCCCCCTCCAGTCCTGCCACTGTCCCATGAGACTGGGATGTGCATGGTGCCCAGTCCACAACCTGACCTCATGTTCCCTTGACTCAATCCCCTGTGTCTGCACCCTACATCACCAGCTCATTGCCCAGGACTCGGCCCTCATTCCAGGCTCGACGCCGGAAGCCTCGACCTGTGGGGTGAATCTTGGCCCGGCAGTCTTGCTCTGGCTCTTCCTCTCCCGCCACCTCCATTCCTCACCCTTAGCCAACTATAGCCACCCTCCCCGATCCCGTCACCCCTTCCTCGCTTGAGAACTCTCTGCATCAGTCTAGCGCCCTCAGGGCATGGCTTCAGCCACTCTCTTGGTCCACTCTTGCCCAAGACAGGAAGCATCTGCTGGTAAGGCCTGACTCCGTTTCTCCAACAAGCATGCATGAAGTGTCCACCACACGACAGACCCTGTTCTAGGCACTGGGTCCTGACAGAGCAAAGACCCTGCCGTCATGGAGGTTACGTTCTTGCGGGAGGAAGCAGAGTAAATCCATACGCTTAGGTCGTTATAACTGCTGGGAAGGAAAATAAAGCAGGACCAGAGGCTAGAAGGGCTTCCCTGGTGGTTCAGCTGGTAAAAAATTCACCTGCAATGCAGGAGACCCTGGTTCAGTTCCTGGGTTGGGAAGATCCACTGGAGAAGGGATAGGCTACCCACTCCAGTATTCATGGGCTTCCCTGGTGGTTTGGGTGGTAAAGAATCAGCCCACAATGTGGGAGACCTGGGTTCGATTCCTTGGTTGGAAAGATGCTCTGGAAGAGGGCACGGCAACCCACTCCAGTATTCTTGCCTGGAGTATCCCCATGGACAGAAGAGCCTGGAGGGCTACAGTCCATGGTGTCACAAAGGGTCGGACACAGCTGAATAATTAAGCACAGCACAGTGCAGGGGCTAGAGAGAGCAGGGCGGGAGGTGGGGCGGGCCTTTTAAAGGCGGGGTCAAAGGGTGCATCTCTGGGGCTGTGACCTGTCCTTAAGGCCAGAGTGAAGTGAGCTGGCCAAACAGGCAGCTGGGAGATGAGCTGCCCCCCACCCCCCAGGACAGGCAAGAAAGATACAAAAGCCCTGAGAAGGAACATGGCCGAGGCCTAGAGAGTCCAGCAGTGCAAACAAAGTAAAGGAGAGTGAGCGCAGACAGGATGCGAGAGGGAGGCAGGAGCCGCGTTAGAGCAGACTGGAGTCTGTGTCTGCATCTCGCACTTTTAGCAGGTTGGCGGCTCTTCTGTGCTTTGGGTGAATGAATGAACCAAACTTGGAATTGTATGGAGGTTTACTAACAGGCTGAGGTGTCTTAAAAATGACCTTTGTCATCTGTGTATCTGTCCATCCCTTTGGGGTTTTCCCCCAGGAAACCAAGGGTTTCCATCTGTCGAAGGGCTGCATACCCTCAAGGCTTACATCTGCCTTCAGAGAATTGTCCACAGTAGGGTAGACTCCTGTTTCATTAGCATGATTTGCCCTCCATGGGGCTCCTTTTCTATTAATGAGCAGACTTCCCACCCTCCCCAGCCCTGGAAAAGTCTCCCAAAACTGTCCCTTTCTCAAGGCCCTGCCAGGAAGTTGGACGTGCAGCTCACTTTGGTGATCAGGGGACGTATCCGGCAGCCAAAACACCCCCACTTCCTGGTTCTGGCAGATCACTTTACTTCTGTGAACAAGAACATTTTTCTGCCTGGTCTATCTTATGACCTGGCTTGACCCAACTGGAGCTCAGAAATCAGTCTCCATACACTGAGAGACTGAATATAGCTACCTGTAACTCTCAGCCCAAGTAACAGTGGCTTAACAAAGATGTGGGTGGTTTTTCCTCTCACATCCAAGAAGTCCTGAGGTCAGTGGCCAGTGGCTGGTGCAGCAGACCTCAGCTGTACCACCAGGGACCCCAGGATGGGATTCCCACCCATGTGCTTGCAACATGACTGCAGGTGTTGTGAGACCCAGTTGCTATTTTTGAGTTGCTAAATTGTGTCCAACTCTTGCGACCCCATGGACTGCAGCCTGCCAGGCTCCTCTGTCCATGGGTTTATCCCAGGCAAGAATATACTGGAGTGAATTGCCATTTCCTTCTCCAAGGGATCTTCCAGACCCAGGGATCAAACCCATGTCTCCTGCCTTGGCGAGTGATAAAGAATCCACCTGTCAGGCAGGAGATGTGGGTTCTATCTCTGGATCAGAAAGATCCTGTAGAGGAAGAAACATCAACCCACTCCAGTATTCTTGCCTGTGAAATGTCATGGACAGAGGGAGCNAAAAAAAAAAAAAAAAAAGTATCTATTTATTTGGCTGTGCCAGGTCTTAGTTGCGATATGAGGAAAAAAAATTTTTTTTTTCGTTTTGTCATGTGGGATCTAATCCCCTAACCAGGGATCAAACCCAGGCCCCCTGCATTGGGAGCATGGAGTCTTAGCCCTGGACCACCAGGGAAGTCCCCCCTTGGGCACCTGTGATGGAGATCCTCGCTCCCCCTCCAGTCCTGCCACTGTCCCATGAGACTGGGATGTGCATGGTGGCCAGTCCACAACCTGACCTCATGTTCCCTTGACTCAATTCCCTGTGTCTGCACCCTACATCACCAGCTCATTGCCCAGGACTCGGCCCTCATTCCAGGCTCGACGCCGGAAGCCTCGACCTGTGGGGTGAATCTTGGCCCGGCAGTCTTGCTCTGGCTCTTCCTCTCCCGCCACCTCCATTCCTCACCCTTAGCCAACTATAGCCACCCTCCCCGATCCCGTCACCCCTTCCTCGCTTGAGAACTCTCTGCACCAGTCTAGCGCCCTCAGGGCATGGCTTCAGCCACTCTCTTGGTCCACTCTTGCCCAAGACAGGAAGCATCTGCTGGTAAGGCCTGACTCCGTTTCTCCAACAAGCATGCATGGAGTGTCCACCACACGACAGACCCTGTTCTAGGCACTGGGTCCTGACAGAGCAAAGACCCTGCCGTCATGGAGGTTATGTTCTTGCAGGAGGAAGCAGAGTAAATCCATACGCTTAGGTCGTTGTAACTGCTGGGAAGGAAAATAAAGCAGGACCAGAGGCTAGAAGGGCTTCCCTGGTGGTTCAGCTGGTAAAAAATTCACCTGCAATGCAGGAGACCCTGGTTCAGTTCCTGGGTTGGGAAGATCCACTGGAGAAGGGATAGGCTACCCACTCCAGTATTCATGGGCTTCCCTGGTGGTTTGGGTGGTAAAGAATCAGCCCACAATGTGGGAGACCTGGGTTCGATTCCTTGGTTGGAAAGATGCTCTGGAAGAGGGCATGGCAACCCACTCCAGTATTCTTGCCTGGAGTATCCCCATGGACAGAAGAGCCTGGAGGGCTACAGTCCATGGTGTCACAAAGGGTCGGACACAGCTGAATAATTAAGCACAGCACAGTGCAGGGGCTAGAGAGAGCAGGGCGGGAGGTGGGGCGGGCCTTTTAAAGGCGGGGTCAAAGGGTGCATCTCTGGGGCTGTGACCTGTCCTTAAGGCCAGAGTGAAGTGAGCTGGCCAAACAGGCAGCTGGGAGATGAGCTGCCCCCCACCCCCCATGACAGGCAAGAAAGATACAAAAGCCCTGAGAAGGAACATGGCCGAGGCCTAGAGAGTCCAGCAGTGCAAACAAAGTAAAGGAGAGTGAGCGCAGACAGGATGCGAGAGGGAGGCAGGAGCCGCGTTAGAGCAGACTGGAGTCTGTGTCTGCATCTCGCACTTTTAGCAGGTTGGCGGCTCTTCTGTGCTTTGGGTGAATGAATGAACCAAACTTGGAATTGTATGGAGGTTTACTAACAGGCTGAGGTGTCTTAAAAATGACCTTTGTCATCTGTGTATCTGTCCATCCCTTTGGGGTTTTCCCCCAGGAAACCAAGGGTTTCCATCTGTCGAAGGGCTGCATACCCTCAAGGCTTACATCTGCCTTCAGAGAATTGTCCACAGTAGGGTAGACTCCTGTTTCATTAGCATGATTTGCCCTCCATGGGGCTCCTTTTCTATTAATGAGCAGACTTCCCACCCTCCCCAGCCCTGGAAAAGTCTCCCAAAACTGTCCCTTTCTCAAGGCCCTGCCAGGAAGTTGGACGTGCAGCTCACTTTGGTGATCAGGGGACGTATCCGGCAGCCAAAACACCCCCACTTCCTGGTTCTGGCAGATCACTTTACTTCTGTGAACAAGAACATTTTTCTGCCTGGTCTATCTTATGACCTGGCTTGACCCAACTGGAGCTCAGAAATCAGTCTCCATACACTGAGAGACTGAATATAGCTACCTGTAACTCTCAGCCCAAGTAACAGTGGCTTAACAAAGATGTGGGTGGTTTTTCCTCTCACATCCAAGAAGTCCTGAGGTCAGTGGCCAGTGGCTGGTGCAGCAGACCTCAGCTGTACCACCAGGGACCCCAGGATGGGATTCCCACCCATGTGCTTGCAACATGACTGCAGGTGTTGTGAGACCCAGTTGCTATTTTTGAGTTGCTAAATTGTGTCCAACTCTTGCGACCCCATGGACTGCAGCCTGCCAGGCTCCTCTGTCCATGGGTTTATCCCAGGCAAGAATATACTGGAGTGAATTGCCATTTCCTTCTCCAAGGGATCTTCCAGACCCAGGGATCAAACCCATGTCTCCTGCCTTGGCGAGTGATAAAGAATCCACCTGTCAGGCAGGAGATGTGGGTTCTATCTCTGGATCAGAAAGATCCTGTAGAGGAAGAAACATCAACCCACTCCAGTATTCTTGCCTGTGAAATGTCATGGACAGAGGGAGCCTAGCAAGCTACAGTCCAAAGGGTCACAAAGTCAGACACAACTGAGTGACTTAAAAACAAACAGCAACAACATATATGTGAACAGAAAGCTATGCATGCCATGTAAGCCCCTTTACGGCAGTGTTATCAGTCTTCAGAGAAATAGAACCTAGGAGATAGATAGATAATAGAGGGATAGATAGGAGATAGGTAGACAGATAGATAGACAGATAGACAGATAGGTATTTAATAGATTGATAGATGATTGATGGGTAATTTGACAGATGACTGACAGATTAAATGGTAGCTAAGTAGATAAACAGGTTTCCCTGGTGGCTCAGCTGGTAAAGAATCCACATTCAATGCAGGACCCAATGAGCCAGGCCATGTAGGTCCACCCAAGATGGACAGGTCTTGGTGGAGAGTTCTGACAGAATGTGGTTCCTTGGAGAAAGGAATGGCGAGCCACCTCAGTATTCTTGTGTTGAGAACCCTATGAACAGTATGAAAAGGCAAAAACATATGGCACCAAAAGATGAACGCCCCAGGTAGGCAGGTGCCCAATATGCTACCGGAGAAGAATGCAGAAATAACTCCAGAAAGAATGAAGAGACGGAGCCAAAGTGAAACAACACCCAGCTGTGGCTGTGACTGGTGATTCGAGTAAAGTCGGATGCCGTAAAGAACAATATTGCATAGGAACCTGGAGTGTTAGCTCCATGAATCAAGGTAAATTGGAAGTGGTCAAACAAGAGATGGCAAGAATGAACATCAACATTTTGGGAATCAGTGAAGCAAAATGGATGGAAATGAGTGAATTTAACTCAGATGACCACTATATCTACTACTGTGGGCAAGAATCCTGTAGAAGAAAAGGAGTAGCCATTACAGTCAACAAGAGTCCAAAGTGCAGTACTTGGGTGTAATCTCAAAAACAATAGCATGATCTCTGTCGGTTTCCAAGGCAAACCATTCAATATCACAATAATCCAAGTCTATGCCCCAACAATTAATGCCGAAGAAACTGAAATTGAAGAGTTCTATGATGACCTACAAGACCTTCTAGAACACCAAAAAAAAAAAAAAATGTCCTTTTCATCACAGGGGACTAAAATGCAAAAATTGGAAGTCAAGAGATATCTGGGGTAACAGGCAAGTTTGGCCTTGGAGTACAAAATGAAGCAGAGCAAGGGCTAACAGAGTTTTGTCAAGAGAATGCACTAGTCATAGAAAACACCCTCTTCTAACAACACAAGAGACGACACTACACATGGACATTACCAGGTGGTCAATACCTAAATCAAATTGATTATATTCTCTGCAGCAGAAGATGGAGAAGCTCTATACAGGCAGCAAAAACAAGACCAGAAGCTGACTATGGCTCAGATCGTGAACTCCTTATTGAAAAATTCAGACATAAATAGAAGAAAGAAGAGAAAACCATTCAACCATTCACATATGACCTAAATCAAATCCCTTACAATTATACAGTGGAAGTGACAAATAGATTTAAGAGATTAGATCTTATTGAGAGAGTGCCTGAAGAACTATGGGCGGAGGTTCACGACATTGTATAGGACATGGTGATCAAGACCATCCCCAAGAAAAAGAAATGCAAAAAAGCAGAATGGTTGTCTGAAGAGGCCTTACAAATAGCTGAGAAAAGAAGAGAAGTTAAAGACAAAGGAGAAAAGGAAAGGTACACCCATTGAATGCAGAGTTCCAAAGAACAGCAAGGAGAGATAGCCTCCTAAGTGATCAATGCAAAGAAATATGGAAAACAATAGAATGGGAAAGACTAGAGATCTCCAAGAAAATCAGAGATACCAAGGAAACATTTCATGCAAAGATGGGCACAAAAAAGGACAGAAACTGTATGAACCTAACAGAAGAAGAAGGTATTAAGAAGAGGTGGAAAGAACACACAGAAGAACTATGCAAAAAAGTTCTATCTTCATGACCCAGATAACCACGATAGTGTGGTCACTCACCTAGAGCCAGACATCCTGGAGTGCGAAGTCAAGTGGTCCTTAGGAGGCATTACTACAAACAAAGCTAGTAGAGGTGACAGAATTCCAGTTGAGCTATTTCAAATCCTAAAAGATGATGCTTTGAAAGTGCTGCACTCAACATGCTAGCAAATTTGGAGAACTCAGCAATGGCCACAGGACTGGAAAATATCAGTTTCATTCCTTTCCCAAAGAAAGGCAATGCCAAAGAATTTTCAAACTATCACACAATCAATTGCACTCATCTCACATGCTAGCAAAGTAATGTTCAAAATTCTCCAAGCAAGGGTTCAACAGTACATGACCCGAGAAATTCCAGATGTTCAAGCTGAATTTAGAAAAGGCAGAGGAAGCAGAGATCAAATTGCCAGCATCCGCTGGATCATAGAAAAAGCAAGAGAGTTCCAGAAAAACATCTACTTCTGCTTTATTAACTATGTCAAAGCCTTTAACTGTGTAGATCACAATAAACTGTGGAAAATTCTTAGAGATGGGAATACCAGACCACCTTATCTGACCCTGAGAAACCTGTATGCAGGTCAAGAAATAACAGTTAGAGCTGGACATGGAACAATAGACTGGTTCCAAATTGGGAAAGGAGTACATCAAGGCTGTATACTGTCAACCTGCTTATTTAATTTATATGCAAAGTACATCATGCAAACTGCTGGACTGAATGAAGCACAAGCTGGAATCAAGATTTCCAGGAGAAATATCAATAACCTCAGATGTGCAGATAACACCACCCTTATGGCAGAAAGCAGAAAGGAACTAAAGAGCCTTTTGATGTAAGTGAAAGAGCAGAGTGAAAAAGCTGGCTTAAAACTCAACATTCAAAAAATGAAGATGATAGCATCCAGTCCCATTACTTCATGGCTAATAGATGGGGAAACAATGACAGACTTCATTTTCTTGGGCTCCAAAATCACTGTGGATGGTAACTGCAGCCATGAAATTAAAAGACGCTTGCTCCTTAGAAGAAAAGCTATGACCAAACTAGACATCATATTGAAAAGCAGAAATATTACTTTGCCGACAAAGGTCCATCTAGTCAACCATGGCTTTTCCAGTAGTCACATATGGATGTGAGAGTTGGACCATAAAGAAAGCTGAGCACCAAAGAATTGATGCTTTTGAACTATGGTGTTGAAGAAGACTCTTGAGAGTCCCCTGGACTGCAAGATCATCAAACCAGTGAATCCTAAAGGAAATCAGTCCTAAATATTCACTGGAAGGACTGATGCTGAAGCTGAAACTCCAATACTTTGGCCACCTGATGCGAAGAATTGACTCCTTGGTAAAGACCCTGATGCTGGGAATGATTGAAGGCAGGAAGAGAAGGAGGCGAAAGAGGGTGAGATGATTGGATAGCATCACTGACTCAATGGACATGAGTTCGAGCAAGCTCCAGGAGTTGGTGATGGACAGGGAAGCCTGGCATGCTGCAGTCTGTGGGATCACAAAGACATGACTGGGTGACTGAACTGAACTGAGCTGAGCTTGTACTCTTGTATATGTCTTGCATCCAAACTCATGTCTTAGTAGCGGTTCCATTCTGATGACTAAAATGATAAAAATGATGTTGATGAGAATCAACATTATGGAGTATGGAGGTTCCTCAAAAAATTAAGAAATAGTTCTACCGTATGATCCAGCAATCCCACTTCCGGATTGGTACCCAGAGGAAATGAAAACAGGATTTTGAAGAGGTATCTGTGTTCCCCTGTGTTCACTGCAGCATTTTTCACAACTGCCAAGATATGGAAACAAACTAAGTGTCCATCAGTGTTATGTACACACAATGAAATATTATTCAGCCATTAGGAAGAAGAAAATCCTGCCTTTATGACTACATAGACAGAATTTACAGGCATTATGCTAAGTGAGATAAGACAGCCAGAGAAAGACAAACACTGCATGGAATCTACTTATATGTGGAACCTAAAAAGAAAGTCAAACCCATAGAAACAGAGAATAGGAAGGGTTACCAGGGGCTGGGGAGTGGGGGAGACAGGGAGAGGTTGGTAAAAGGGTTCAGACTTTAAGGTGTATGGTAAGTTCTGAGAGTCTAGTGGTGACGTAA
Organism: Raphicerus campestris; assembly: GCA_006410735.1. NCBI lineage: Eukaryota > Metazoa > Chordata > Mammalia > Artiodactyla > Bovidae > Raphicerus > Raphicerus campestris. The sequence goes on along the minus strand of SJYW01041949.1, from coordinate 1,587,995 downwards.
AAATAAAAAATAGGAAAAAAAAACCAAGGTTGATGATGCTGATAAAGGATAAAAAAGAAACAATAATGGCCAAATCTGCCCTGAATCATTCAAGGGTAGTCAAAAATCTCTTGGTGGTGATTATGTATATTGCAGACTGAAGCAAGCAGTTAAGTCAGTTCTACTTGAGCGTTAACTAGAGTCTATGAAGCCTGAATGTTCTGAACTTATCTAGAAGACTCTTGAAGTCTGCAGTAGCTTTAGTATGGCCAACTATGGTTTTCTTTTTTGAGGCTGCACTGTACATGGATCTCAGTTCCCCTACCAGGGTTCCAACCAGCACCCTCTGCAGTGGAAGCAAAGTCTTACCCACTGGACCACCAGGGAAGCCCCATTATGGCCAGTTGTTAAGACCAAGGTTCCAGCAGTAGTTTTCTGATCTTATGCAAGATACATAATCGCGCTAGGACTCAGTTTTCTCATATGTCAAATGGGAATGATAATCATTATATTTATCTCACGGAATTGTTGTGAGGATTAAAAGAGAGAATGTATTTAAAACTCTTGGAATATCACTTACATTATTTACTAACTAAAAACACTCTTTAGCATTGTTTGGTAATTCTATGAGATTTTTGTTTTGTTTCTATGACTAAACAGGCCTTTAGGATAAGTCAGCTGAGATATATATATTCATTCCACAAATGGTAAATAAAAAAGACAACTTAAAGGTTAATAAGTTCAACGCCAGACTATGTGGCTTTTGTATGGATCTCTAGCAAGATTCAAGGATGCCCATTTTAATCAAAGAAACTTGAAGGTGTTAGTCGCTCATTCCTGTCTGATTCATTGTGACCTCATGAACTGTAGTCCGCCAGTTTCTTCTGTCCATGGGATTCTCCAGGCAAGAATACTGGAGTGGGCTGCTATGCCCTTCTCCAGGGGATCTTCCTGTCTCAGGGATTGAACTCGACTCTCCCACATTGCAGGCAGATTCTTTACTGTCTGAGCCACAAGGGAAGCCTCCTGGGTGTGGGCAAAATGAGTCAAGTGCCTAGATAGACTCTCTCCATAGCCCGTCTTCATTCTATAGATATCACTTTATGATGCTTCCAATTATTCACCTAGCAAAACTTTACTGAGTGCCAGCCACCATCCAGGCTGTCCACTAGGCCCCAGGGCCCCAGGGGTGAAGAAGACATAGTCCACACCCTCAAGGGACAAGTAGGCTGGACGGGGAGGCATCCATTCAGCAGAAAGGTGAAATATCACATCCCAGCGTCGTGATATAGATGGCCACAGCCACTCAGCAACTTCTCTGGTGGCCCAGTGGCTAAGACTGCACACTCCTAATGACAGGGGCCTGGGTTCAACCCCTGGTCAGGGAACGAGATCCCACATGCTGCATCTAAGAGTTATAGGCCATAGCTAAGACCCTGTGAAGCCAAATAGATAAATATATATATATATATATTTTTTTTTTTTTAAGGTGAAATGCCACATCATAGGGTCATGATAAAGACAGTCACAGGCATTCCACATACAATGGATCATACCATGGCATGTTAAGTGGTAAGTAAACGTCATCAATAAGAGGAAATGCCCTCGTGTCTCACAACCTAGAGGAAACAGGCATCAAAACAAATCATCAAAAGGATTAAGTGAACACTTACAAAGTGTGAAGTGCTGCCGATGATGCATTCAGGGCTGTGGACCCTGTTACACGGACCCGGAAAGGTTTTCCTGGGAAAGAGATGATTAAGCTGAGACCCGAGGCACTAGAAGGATGAAGGCAGAGAGAGGTTAGAAGAGCTTCCAGGAAAAGCAGCAGTGAATGTAAAGTTCTGGAAAGGGGAGAGGAAGGGACTGGAGAAGAAGGAATGGCTCAAATGACAGAGGGCCTTGTAAGCCCCGTGTAGCCTTCTAAAAGGGGCTGCTCCACGAACAACCATGGAAGGTTTTGAAGCAAGAAACTGAC